>CAMOHE010052425.1:0-25501 GCA_946598075.1 Artocarpus hirsutus | reverse complement strand
TCCATCATATGCCTAATTCTTAAAGATTTAGACCGACAGTCTCAGACTATTGTTTGCTTATCATACATTCAACAAATATGAACGTAAAGAGGACAAGATTTGGTATATGAATAATAAATGAATTCTTTATTGATAAAAATGTCTTCAAAAACTCATTATATTTTTACTCCTTAGGGCATACATGTCTAACACCAGGTTCAGGGCTAAGTCGGAGGTAAGGTTAAGGTCCTAACTAAGTTAGGTTACGATATGGACATGGTCATGATACTCGAAGAGATCATGATCAAGATTGGCCCCCTACCTCGTGCTTAACCCAACCCTAATTGCGCTTCTCCCTCAATCTTGATCATGATCTCGACTTCAATCCAACACCAACACCAATCCCAATCCCAACCTCAATCTCAATCTTGGTTCTAAATTTTTTTTGTTTACAATTTTTCTTTAAAAAAAGAAAAAATTTTCTAAATTCTAAACAAAAAAATTGAGACTAGTTTTGTTTGACAAATGCACAAATTTTGGTATATTTTTCTAGCTCATACAATAGATTTGATAAAATTTTCCATGTTTAATGTTATTGTCCACCTATTGAAGTTTAACGATCACATATTGTCATTAAAAGTCCAAGTTTTACTAGCAACAAGCCGTATTTAAATTTCTCGCTCCTCGGATATTAATTGCAGATGATGAATTCAGGAAATTCTTTCCCGCTGGCTATTTTTCCCCTTCCTTTTTTGTTTTGTTCTTTCTATTTTCCAGCTCTCTCTTGTTTCCCTTTTTTTTTTTTATGCTTGTTTTTGTTTTTGTTTTTTCTTTTTTCAGTAACACATGAGAACTGAACTATTATGTTACAGCAACACCACTTGGTTTCGAGTACAGCTAAAAGTGACCGTACGTTAAAAATTAAAATTTATCCACACTTAATCCCTAAAGATCCTGAAAGATGTTTTTGTTTTTAAGTTTCCATATTTGAAATTTAATTTCCTATTATCAAGGACGCAACATGGAATAAATATGGATGATTTTAGGCGGTAGGTAACTTTGGTAGGCTTGTGTCTTTTGGTACTTTAGATCCTTGTCATTTAAATGTAAAATTGGTTGTGGGAGAGACTTTGGGTCGTTTTGTTTCTTGGGTTCGCAATGTAGTGGTTTAAACTTTTTTAGTTTGAGATGAAAAGCTTGAAAAATGTACTTTGAAACTGTAATCTAAACTAACGTTTAAATGTTAGTTGATTTTGAATTTAAAAATGGAAAAAAAATCTGAAATTATGATTAGATATAAAAGACTCTTATGAAAAAAAGGTTCTGTTAATATAAGTTTGAATATCTTAAAATCAAGAGGGTAAAATTTGAATCCACCGCACTTTTTGGCTCAATCCGTCAATGTTTGAGACAAGGCTGAGTCTTTTTTTTTTTTTTTTCCCCTTCCAAACTCTCGCTCAACCCATAACTTGAGTTCAAAACCAGTGAAACACGCAAACAAACACGCCCTTGAGTCGGCCCAATGCCTTTACTAAATCTTACCTATGCAAGGGAGAGCTTTTGCAAGCTCAAAGGCATCTTAGATGGGACGATGATTTAACCACGCGTTACACGACGACAGTGAGAGTTTTCAGGTTGGATTTTGAGAAGCCGAAGCCAAGGTGGGTTGGGATAAATGATTTAGGTGACGGTGCGTTGTTCTTAGGTGATAATTCTTCAGTTTCTGTTTGTCGGATGCAAGTCAAATTGCATGTATTTCACCCATGACCACGAAGCAGCATTTGGTTTGCAACGTCCATGTGATTTGGGCGTGCACAATCTCAAGGAGTATGAAATGGATTCGGCACCAGTGAAAAAAAATAGAAAATAACTTGGTTAGTCTCAACTTTTTAAAAAATGTATAATATAATCTTCAACTTTATTTTTTTGTTTGGGCCTAAGTTTTCATATTAGGCTACCAGATGATCAAAATGACTGAAAGACGTCAATTTAGAAACGTTACGTGAGGAGTATACAACATCTGATTTTGACGAAAATACGTTTGTGCCCGCGCTATGTTTCAATTGTTGAAAACTTTATTTGAAAAAAAGAACCAAAAAATCTGAAGCAGAACTAAAGAAAAAAGTTTTAAAACTCTCCTTCCCTCTCATCCTCTGCAGACCCAAAAAAAAAAAGGGTTATTTCGAGGTTGTGAAGTCCGATTGAAGACATGTTTATGTGATTTCCACCTGCGATAACGGTGACACGGCGTCGTAAAGAGAAGGTTCAATCGTTATACTAGAAGTCCCTAACTTCTTTTGGGTTTTTTATTTGTACCTAGGGCTTTTGTTTGTTCCCCGAATGTGGGTATGATTTTTGCGAGATTTTTGTGTCATGCACGGAATTTTATTTTTTTTTAATTTTAGTGGGCTTTGTTAGTTTGAATATTATATCCAGTGGGTTTTGTTAGTGAATATTTTATTGGGTTTGTAAAAATTTTTCAAATGTCTATTATTAAAATTATTTATATATAATTATATAGTACAATATGTAATATCATTAATATAATTACTATATCATTAAAGATATTTTAAGATATTTTAAATATTGTATTAGATTTTAATTTCATAACAATAATTTAGACACGTATTGTAATTTTTTTTAATATTATATCCATTGTTAGATAATGTAATTAGTGGGTTTGTTGATTGTGTGGTTTAGGTTTTTGTAAATAGTCATTTATTTAGATTTTTATATTGTAATTTTTTTTTTTTTGGAATTGGAAGTCTGATTCTGTCAAATTGTTAGTGTGGATATTATATCCATTGTTTGTTGTGTAAATCTGTTATTGGTTTTCAGAAATGGTATCAATTCCGAGAGAGAAGATAACGGTTTATCCGTTCATGTATTTTATTGTATATGTCTTGTTGTATATATAAAGATAGAGGTGTAACTCTGTCAATAATAAAAAAGCCCTATTCAACAATTTTTTTTTTTTTTTCGGTTTTATTTGAGATGCTCATAGTTTGGCTTCAGGTTTTGTCTACGTTTCAAGTACTTAGCTAAAAGAATTTTGTACTTATTAATTAGTGATATGTTGATTCAACGGTTTGGCTTTCTTTCTTTCTTTTTTTTTTTTTTCAAGTTTTATTTGAAATTCTTATGGTTTGGTTTCAAGCGTCGTCTTTGTTCCAAGTACTTAGTTTTTGAATTTCATACTTATTGAAGAGTAATATGTGGATTCAACCGTATGACTTTGTATTTTTTTCATTTAATATAATATTTTTCATTGTGTTTGATTGAATATTTGTCATTGTGTTTGTGTTTGTTTCAATATATCTTCTGCCAACCCGAAGCTTTTAGAGGTTGTTTGCTTCAAGTATTTTTTAGATTTTTTAGACTTAAATTTGAATTCAAGTATTAATAATTATTTAGATGCATGTTTGTTTTACCCAAAATTTAAATCCTTTGAGTATTAAGAATCTAATTTTTCAAAGTTCTGACTCCCCCTAAACTTTTGATACTCGAATATCTCTGCTACAATAAAAACTAAAATTCTCTCTCCTATATTTGAGGAAAAAAAATTATAACTTCTTCATTTGTTATCCAATTGAGATGATTCTTTTTTCATTGTGTTTCTAGTGAAGAGAGGAATAAATTAAGATCTATATTGTATATTTTTGAGGATGATTATCATTAAGATTTTATTATATTTGTTCATAAATCAAAAACTACTTTCACTACTTCTCTAAACACAAATTTTAATTTTATTCTATACTCAAATTAAAACTTAAATGCACATCCAAACGTAAATTCGGATAATAATTCAAATCACTAACTCAAATCTTAATTCAAATTACACTAACTCAAATCAAATCACTAATTCGAATCTCTTTACCAAACGAACCCTTATACTCTAACAGTGCATGGTATTTGATAATGTATATATTTGAAGAGCATGGTATCTTGAGTTATGTTAGTAGGACAATGGATTTCTTTGATAACGTCAACTGTTTTCACTTCTCGTACAATGATTTGGAATATGTAGCTATAGCTTTAGGTTATATGGAAAAGATGGACTTTTGTTGAAAGAGCGTGACGGGACATGAGTTTTATCAAGTTGTAAACAACCTAAGAGCTCTTTGAAATGTTAAAATTTAGTTTTAGTTGAGAAAAGCATGTTATACAGACTCTGTAAAGAGTTCTTTTTTTTTTTTTTTTTTTTCCTTTGGCATGTGCTAAGGAGTTCTTTTTTCCTTTAATACGTGAAATGGAATTGTTGGGTTATGCAAGAAATAAAATATTAAGCTCATCTTTCATGCTCTTAGTTATATATATATATATCTTGTTGTACTATTATGTTTAAGAGCTAATTAGGAGAATGTTCTACGCCAATGAGGTAAAAGAATGAGTTAGGAAATAACTTGAGGGCAGAGCATTTAATGTTCTTAACGAGAGTTCAACTATTGATTTAGAGAATCTCTAGCTCCTTGAGATAAGGAGCTAGTATGGGAACAGGGTCGAGGTAAAAAGCTAATATGCAAGCAAGGCCAAACCAAAGACAAAACGTGCAAACAAAATGCCATCTCGTCACTTTGCATTGAGACAATAAGATGTCATTACACTCCTCACCAATGGAACACACTTTCAATCTAAAAAATAATAATAATTCCACTCAAAGTAACCGTCTTGCATATTTTAATCACTCGGAGTTACTACCTATGAAATTGTCCCTCTACACGTTTCAGAACATGGAGAGGGTAAGGAGATGCAACCAGAGGGAGATTAGGCAACAAAAAGTGAAGGACATAAGAAAATAAAAAGCAATAACCTCTACATGGAAAGAGGAGACAACGTCACCAAAGACGGAAACATGGAGATAAGGTTATAGGACGAGAAGCAGTTGCTTGTATAAAAGTCCCGCTATAAATAGAGAGAAAAGAGACAAAAGGGGATTTAGAGTCCGAAGTCTTAGAAGTCACTTTTTCAAAATTATTTTAAGAATTGTATCCAGAATTTTGTAAGGAATCTTGAGTGTGTAATTTTTCAAAAAATTATTGTGAAAAACAACAAGTAGACGTTGGTTGTGTGTAGCCAAACAACTATAAATTCTAATGATTATTTTTCTCAACGGCATTTATCTTTCTATTTTGATTTTATTAATTGTCCTTTTGGTTGTACTTATTCACTCTCTCTCTTAACATTTATGATCTTGTTGTTGGCCAATTTTAGTTGCCAACATACATACATACAAATGTTCTTAAAAAAAAAAAGTTCAAATCATATGACAATTTTAATTAAAAAGTTAACAGCTTTATCAATTGGGGGGTGTAAATGTAAGGGTCAGTGGATTGCCCAAATAAAAAAAAATTAAGGATTAAATTACAAAAGGTAAAAAGTTAACAGCTTTATCAATTTTGGGTTGTAAATGTAAGGGGTAGTAGGTGGCCTAAATTAAAAAGTTAAGGTCCACATTACAAAAGTGTGATAAGTCAGGGGCTAGGGTGCAATTATGCCTTTGAGGAAAGGAAGATATTTACATTGTCGTTTCACTTCCTTTCACGTCTTAATTTTAAGCATTTTTTTTTTAGGGACCAATTATAAGCATTTCGCTTTCGTTTCTGAACGCAAGATAAAGCAAACGACATTACAACGAGTCAGGGATGCATGAAAAAAAGGGAAAAAAAGTCTTTTTTGTTTTGATTCGTGAGCTTAAAAAATCAGATGGAGATGCAAAGCAAAGGATAATCAAGGATTGCTGAGTTCGATATCGACATTTTTGAAGTTCCGGTAATCCAATTTTTTCTCCTTTTTTTGTTCAAGTGTCAAGTTTTGTTTTTTCTGTGTTTATGCTTTTTTTGAGGAAATTCTTACTGGGATTTTGCTGTATGGGCGATGGTTTTTTTTTTTTAATTTTTATTTCTGTTGAATCGAAATCTTTGATTTTTGTACCTTATTTGAATTTCTCCCATAAAATAATCGCAGAATTTAGATATCTTGTGTACCCTTTCGTTAGAATGATTGTTCTAGCTAAGCTATGGTATTACAACTAAGAGAGAATGATCTGTAAGTGATTTTGCTTTTTTTTTTTTTTTGGAAGAACCCGGTTTTAAACCCTATTACATAATGAATTTTATTGTCCTTAAATTGGGCAGAAGGATCTAAGCAATTCTTGTGTTACGTTTTCATTTACCACATTTGAAGGCTATTACTGAATCTGGGTTTTTGACATACGTCTTGATTGGTGTGCAAAACCTTTTTACAGCAACAAGAAATGAGTGGTAAGGGAGTACTTGAGCATACTCTCAAGGAAATACTGGTTGTGCTCAAACCCATCAGTAATGATTGGCTGGCACGGTTTCAAGTCATCGATGAGATACGGGGAGTTGTTGGATCTCTCGAAAGCCTGAGAGGTGGTTTTATTATACTGCTTTTTCATGGTTGTAATTCCTGATGTTGTTTTGTTTTAGTTGATGATTATTTCATTGTCTTCTTAGCTTGAACTTAATTGTTTCTCTGTTGTTTTTTTAGAATTTTTAGTGAACTAATGGTAATTGAACATGATTGGCACAAGTAGGTGCAAGTGCAACTGTCGAGCCATTTGGATCATTTTTGACCAACCTCTTTACACGCCGGGGAGACTTGGATATTTCTATTGAAATAAACAATGGCTTACTTGTTCCGTCTTCTGGAAAATTGCGCAAACTGATAGTTCTTAGAGATCTGATGAAAACCATGAGAGAAAGAGGTATATTTGTTTCTCTTGTTATTTATTTATTTTAAAATCTCGTATTCTTGTATAATCACCATTTGAAAGAAGTAACTCTTTGTAAGATCTGTAAGTCATTCGTATGATTTTCTTTAGCGGGTATCTTTCTTTCTAGTTTGTTTTCTTGAAGGTGGTTTCGAACCATCCTTTTTTTTTTTTTTTTGAGTTGATTCATTTTAAGTAACCACTCCTCATCTATTTACTTCATGAAAAACTTGATTTGCAGGTGAATGGAGTAAGTTTCAATTCGTCCCCGGTGCAAGGATTCCTGTTTTAAAAGTCCAAAGCAATATTCGGAATATCACCTGTGACATTTCTGTTGACAATCTGCGAGGCCAAATGAAGTGCAAAATTGTGCGTTGGATCAGTGAAATAGATCCGCGCTTCCGTGATATGATTTTACTGGTAAAACTTTATTGTTAGCCACAAGTTATTATTCTTGGCAAGGCCTGTCCTATCTGATGTATTTTTGTAGTTTGTGTAGGTAAAAGAATGGGCCAAAGTTCACAATATTAATGATTCAAAAGCTGGGACTCTCAGTTCGTACTCTCTCACTTTGCTTGTGATCTTCCATTTTCAGGTGATCCTTTATCTTTGTTTGAGTATCTATTCTAAGTTGGAGGATAGTCTGAGTTTAGGATATCTATTTTCTAATTCAGCTTCATCCTGGATTACATCTAATGATCTAAATATGGTTTTTTGGGTTCTGTGATTATCCTATCTTTTAAGGGTGATTTTTCTATGTTACTTGATAGTCTTTTGTTGTATTTATCTTTTTAAGTCTCTTACTTGATTAGGTTTTCTAATCTCAAGAAGGGCTTGACTATGCAGAAAAGATAGATCTCTGGTTGGATGAATTATCGGATCATTAAATTAGTCCTTCTCTTTGTTTGATTTACCTGCTTTCCCTAGTAAAATCTTTCTCTCGTTCTTCTATCCCTTCCTATCTATCTTCATTCTTTCCTTTTGGTCCTGCTTCATTTATTTTCATCCACAATCAACACTTTCAACTTGATTCACGTTGCTATGATTTCATTTTCTATCTTACAATCTCCTTCTCCGTCATTGTCCCGTTGTGGAGCTTCCATGTTAGGATCTTCTTAAATTATCGTGGTATATGCATTTTATGTTGTATTCGGTTAATTTATCTAATACTTTGCTCATAGCTGGAGCTCTTTCATTCTTTACCCCTGATCCCAACTATCTTTTTTTTTTTTAGACGTGTCAACCTCCAATTTTTCCGCCTCTAAAGGATATATTTCCAGGAAATGTTTCCGATTATCTTACAGGTACTTTTCCATTCAAGCTGTTCACATGTTAGATCTGTATAGCCGGAAGAGATTGGTTCTGAATGTTAAATGCAAAACTAGAGCCTTTACCTGTTGACGTGAGAATGCCATATTAATGACTTAACATGGACATGTTTTTGGTCTTCAGATCTAGAATAGAAATAACCGCTGCTATCTTTTGGCTGTTAACGACTTAACATAGATTCTATGGTCAAGTTTTATTGAAGTCAAAGCTTGCAAGCATAATGTCAGAGATATAACAGTTTAGATTTCATAGATCAAACTTCTTAGGAATGAGATTATGAAGTGGTCGCCCTTTTAACCTTTACTGGTAACTCAATCCTCTTTGATGTTATTTTATTATATGCAAAGCATTATTTGAACTGCGCTTTTCAACTTTGCGTTTATTATTGTTTGCAAGACTTTACATGGGTTCCCATACAAATAAGATCAAAAGATGTACTCATGAGAACTACTTGGTCTTTTAAGTTACTAATTGACTCATTTAATATAGAGAGGACTAACTGAAGCTTTTGCAACATGCTTTACTTATTTATTTATTTATTGTTTGGGCAGGTTTGAGGGCCGATGCAGAAAGACATATTGCTGAGACATGTGCTGAAAACATATTCAGGTTCAACTCAGACAAACAGAGAGCAGTTAATCAAAGTTCGTTGTCAAAGCTCTACATTTCTTTTTTTGCAAAGGTTATTGTTGGAAGTAAATACACAGCCTAGTTTCATGTGGCTTTATTTTAAGACAAAAGTTGCAAAGAATGGATTACTACTTCTTAGAATTCTTGAAGTTGTGTGGCTACTACAGTTTGAATCCGTTTGTTATAGTTGTTGTTGTTGTTGTTGTGTGTGTGTGTGTTTTTGGCCTAATCATATTCACATTACATTGTAATTTCTGTTTGAATCATATTCACTTAACCAATGAAGCTATTCCTACACTGCAGTTTTCCGACATGCGCTCGTGGGCCTCAGAGTTTAAGATTTGTCCACACACGGGGCAGTGGGAATTTAGAAGAAGCAATTCAAGATGGTTGCTTGAAACTTCTGAAATACTCGTAATTTCTCTCTGATGTCTCTTGTGCAAGTAAATGAATGACCTATTGTTTTCACTACTGACTTCATACTGGCATTGCTTATGGTTGATTAGATTGAGGATCCTTTGGCGCGGTCAGAAAATAGTGCAGGGGGTGTTAAGATGGGCCAATTGATAAGGATATCGAAAGCATTTGAGTCAACTCGTGACAGGCTCATGTCAGCTAATTTAAACCCGAGTTCAATTCTTGACACACTAGTGCAACAGCAAACATTACAAATGGTGATACCAAGACACAATACCGGAGACTATCAGCCTTCTCGTCGACAGTGGCAAACGACTGAGGGCTTGTGCTTGCATAATGCATTAAGCAGTGGTGGCCACTGCCAACTGGCCTCACAGCCACTTGTGGCACAGACACACTCCCAAGTTCAACCTCAATGGCAGGACAAGATTTTTCAAAGCCTTTACAGTGTTTCAACGACACCAAGACCTTCTGTTCCAACATATCATGGTCAAGCCAGTGAATGTGAAGACCAAAATCTGGCAGATAACACTTGTTACGAGTTGTTGCGGATTAAGTAGTGTTTTTGCTGTCTGTTTTGTTGAAGAGCAAAGAAGCACTAAAAGAGGCTTATGGAATTATGTTGGTCTAGACAAAGAATAAGGGCTCGCGGGGTCGATCTTACATTCATAGAGAGAGGAAATACCAGGGATGACAAGGGAAAGTGATAACTTGACAGGTTACAGGAATGGGAAAAAGTTAGCTTTGGTTAGGTAGTTTTAGTTTTGCTGGAAAATTTATGGTCGATTTGATTATCCCACTGAAATTGCCTTTATCCATGATGATTTTTGCTACTTGCATGGACTTGGCACATTTCAGGGAGACCTTCCTACTTACAGTGAAATTAGTGAAGGAATCGGTAGCAAATCACAGCTATGGGGGTAGTGAGGAGAATTTGGGAAAATAAAAAATAATTTAGCTTATATTTATGTCCTTTCTTCGTGAATTCAACATGTCCTTACTATTGTCCACTGGTTAAAAACAACAGTACTGTCTTTCACGAGAAGAAATGTATGATCAGTATGAAAGAAAACCGGTATTAGTATACCAGAAGAATTCTATAGCAAGGTAAAAAATTACCTGTTTTTGTACAGTTTTAAACTATCAGATTACTAAATAAAGTATTGGATTGCAATAAAACTTGATAGACTCTGAAGTAGCAAAACATTGTCTGATTATAATATCACCTAATTCGGTTTTTTTTTTTTTTTTGAAACAAAAAGAAAGGCACCAACAAACGAAGCCCAGTTGGACTTGAGCTGTATGCCATGAAGTATAAAGTCAGCGTCAAAGAGGTGGTCACTTTTCATAATGGATCGAATTATTTATTTTTTCTCCCTCCTTCCAAAAGTTGGAGGAGAGAAAAAAGCCTAGGCAGAGCTGTAATGTAAAAATATTCCAAAAGAGGTGTGTTATAATATATAAAAGTTTTATAATGTAATAAATATTGTAACACATAAAAATTTTATATTATTTTATCATTAAAATTATATGGTTAAAATTACAACAATAAACATCCTATCCACTGGCCATTTAAACAAGCAAGAGCTCTTAATTGTAAATGGTTTTTTTTTTCCATTTTTTTCCACCCCTTTTTTAGGTTCAGTGTACATGGCTTACAGTTTCTTATTTTCTGTTGGACGCACTTTTTGAATTTTTAATTAGAAAAGAACTTTTATTATACTTCATAAAGTAATTAACTTTTTCACGGCTTGCATTGTGCGTGGCAAGTGTGACTTTTGTAAAAATAAAATAAAATAAAATACTTGCATGTGGGTTTGCTTTGTCAAGGACGATCACTGAAGTGGATAGCATATTGCCATATTATAATAAGCCAAGGCCACAATTAGGTGCGCAGCTACGTATAGACAAAAACAAAAACAAAGACAGACAAAAATGACGACCGTCCTTTTATTTTTTATTTTTATAATTTTAAATATAAAATTTTATAAAAATGATATCATGCCTTCTAAAATTATTTTTTGTCTTACTTAAAATTGCATTTTGCCTTTTAAATTCACTTTCACTCTTTATCTTATTAATTCAATCACCTTTTTTATTTTTTTCACTAATTTTTCTTGTTCTACTCTGAACGCAACACATATGAAGGAGTGTCAAGAATATATATAGATTTTATCGCAACTTATTTGATAATAAATTATTATTTGTTTTACTACTGGATAGAATCTTTATATTGAGTCATTGACTCGATAATTTTATAAACACTGAGATTAAAAAAGTTGAGATTTACTTCATCCTTGCCGAATATTTTGTAATTTTGTTATCCCATTATAAAAGCTAGGTAGGAAATCTTCAAGTCATTGAAAATAGAAACATTTTTGTTTAATAAAGTTGTGTTGTAGCTCACCAATTCCTTTCCTTATAATATATCCAGAGTCCTTATGTCCTCTAACCTCATTTGTGTCAAAATTTCATTTCAAAAAAAAAAAAAAAAAAAACTTTTTGAAGAGAGCTTTATAACCTGAAAAAAAGCTCTTACTTTACACCCTTAAAATGTATACTTACTTTGGCTTCGTTTGAAAAGCACATTAGAAAAACAAAGTTTAGTTTATACAATGTAAAATTCTTATATATTACAATAAAAACTCAAAAGTCTGCTATATTGTAAAGCTCTCATATACTATAATTTTTAAGTTTCAGTTGATTCCTTAAACACATTCTTTATTCTAATAAATCTTTTTTTTTATAGGAATGTTCTAGCGATAACTTGCCTTTTAAACATGTGATCAAAATTATATCAAAATAGTAATCTAATGGTTCAAACCTCAAAACATTGCCTCTTTATCCTAAATTCCTGGTCTTTTTTTTTTTTATTAGCTTAGAGGAAGGCAAAAAAAAAAAAAAAAAAAAGGAGAGAGACACAGATTAAGTAGATGACCAAAAGAATTAAGCCACTACTCTAGTTTAGCTAAAAAAAGAAAACCTAACCTTTCCATTGATCTTTGGCAATCATTTTCCTTTCTTTTCTTTTTTTTTTTTTTTTCTTGGCATGACCAATCATCTTCTAAAAAGCATCTCTAACCTATAACATCAAAATTGTGTAACTTTTACACTAAAATGATGTAATTGTCACATCAAACAATAATTTCATCTCTAATCCTTTATATCATTTTTCACACCAAAAAAGAATATTTCCAAAATATTTTATTTCAACTTATTTTTATATTACTTTTTACTAATTCACTGTTATTTAACTATTTCACCAATTATATCCAAGTGAAATTATTTTTACATTTTGATCCAATAATATGTTTTATTATGTAATGAAGTCATAAAAACTAATAAACTAATAAATTGAATTTTAATAACCAAAATAGCCTATTGACCATGAGTAATACAAAAAAATTAGGACATAAAAAATTTGTTTGGTAGCAATAGCAAAAAGTAATTAATTTTGTTGAAAACTATGAAGTAAGGGTTAAATATAGAAAACTATAAATTAAAGTTATGGGTTTTTTTATTAATAAAGAAATTTTTTTAAAAAAAACCAAACTAAGATAGATTGGCGTACTCTTGTTTATCTCTCTAAATTAACATGAATAAATGAAGTCTCTTTGAAGACAATTTTAACACCAATTTGATATTTACTCTAAAAACTAGAATGGATTGACTTTAGCTTCACATATAACCCATTTAATAGTAGTACCAAAGTTCCATTTTTTACACTCAAGTCTTCGAGTCAATGAACAAACATTCTCTTTTCATTATCATTCTAAGGGACTTTTTTTTTTTTTTGGTGAAACTCGGTGGAACCTTTATTGATAATGCATATTTTAAAACAATTAAATTTACTTAAAATTATTTTTTTTAAAATTAAACAATTGAAAGATAGATATTTATGCACAGTTTTTTTTTTTTTTTGAGTTCTCAGCCAAAAAAAAAAGGTCTGTCTACTTTTTATTAAAGAAACAATAATTATTTTCTTCTTTTTCCCCCTGCATAAGGGAGGATTTAAGGAAACGTCACTTGACTGGACTACGAGGCTTCTCCTGTTTTCCGCTTCTTGCCTTCTCGGTGGGGTTTACAAGCCAATCCTAAAAAGTTCTTCTCTCAATAACACAATAGTTCGTCAACAATGTAAGATAAAGCAAAACCCTTCTCACTAAGCAAACCCCGCTTCAGCTTTATGCTCAGAAGATTTAACTACTGACAGTGAAAAAAAATGTCTTTTTGTCTATGATTTTAAAGCAAATGCAAAAGAAAAAAAGATGATCGAGTGTTGCTGAGTTGAAATCTCTAAATTTCCTCCTCTGTAATGTAATGATTCCGATATGATTGGTTTAATTCTGGATTTTTTTATGTTTTTTTCTCTTGAAGAAAATGGCTAACTGGGATTTTGGTATGTGGGTTTTTTTTTTCTCCTTGAAATTCCTGATTTGGGGTAAATTTTCTTGTTTGTTCTCATCTAAGTTGTGATGGATTATTGTTATTTGTTGAAATTACTCAACACCAATCACTGAATCTTTTAAGGAACAATCAAAGAAGAAACAACAACAAACACACAGCAAATTTTTTTAAGGTTCGGCCAATTTGATGCCTATATCCCCCGCGAGCTCCCCTTTGAAAGAGATCGATCTGTTCTTCAATTAATTGATCTCTCATGAGAAATTTACCTTTCTATTATATCACCACATATATACACCCAACAGCCAGTAACACAATGACACGTCAACAAAAAACTTATTTCAAGTATAAGTATACCACAAGGGACACTACTCAATAAGCTTATGAAAAACTTGTCGTATTCCTTGTGCTACTGAGCTCTGAAAAATACTTCCTGAGAGTCTTCGACAATTCTATTCACATTAGACTGATTCAACATTATTCAATCCAAATTAATGGAATTTGGTCGCTTTGTGTGAATTTCTTTCTATACTATAACAGGATAATATAGCATTCAAAGGCGGAACAGAAGAGGAAAGAGAAAGGGAAAAAAAAAAGATTGAAGATGATGAGCCTTTTTATTTTTTATTTTTATTTCTAGGAAAAGGAATAGCCTTTTTGGGGCCATGGAGGAAAGGATATGACTAGATAATTAGTAATAAATTTGCTTTCTTGAAAGTTCTGGCTTTGAAACTTTTGTGGTTAAAATTCCTGCCCTTGAGTTGAGTTAAAGCGTCTAACAAATTTATGGTGTGACGGAAGTGCATTTACTTTTTGGGCATCTCTGAAGTCTATTGTTTGTATTTGGGGTTTTGAGTTACGCACTCAACTGCTTGCTCTATGCTTTTCAGTAATAAAAAATGAATCCCAATGGAGTGCTGCTTGAGCATACTTTGAAGGAGATACTGACTGTGCTTCAACCAGGAAGTAATGATTGGGTGGCACGGTTTTAAATAATCGAGGAGTTACGGAGAGTTGTGGAATCTCTAGAAAGCTTAAGAGGTAATTTATGCTGCATTTTCGTGGTTGTAATTTCTGATTTTGTCTTGTTTTAGTTGGTGATTATTTCAATGTCTTGTTAACTTGAAGATATAATTGTTTCTGTTGATAAGAAAGGTCAGTAACTAATGATGCTGATACATTCATGTTTTTGAGACTAATAGGTGCAACGGTGGAGCCATTTGGATCGTGTTTTTGAGACTAATAGGTGCAACGGTGGAGCCATTTGGATCGTTTGTGTCTAATCTCTTTACACGCTGGGGAGACTTGGATATTTCTATTGAATTAGCCAATGGTTCATTTATTTCATCTCCTGGTAAAAAACACAAGCAAAAACTGCTTAGAGCTTTGATGACAGCCATGAGACAGAGAGTTAGACTTTTTTTTTTGTTTCTTTTTGTTTTTCATATTGCCGGTCCTTGTATAATCATCATTCATATGAGGAGATTTATTAGAAGATCTGTAATATAGCTGATTTTTTAAATCATTCATATGATTTTCTTTAGACGGTATCTTGTTTTTTTCTTTCTTTATGTTAGGAAAAAGGGGTTGAAACTTTATTTTTCTTTAATTTGATTCATCTCAATCACACATCCGAGGTTTTTTATGTAACAACAGCGATTTGCAGGTGGGTGGAATAAGTATCAGTGTATCCTAAATGCAAGAGTTCCAATTTTAAAAGTTCAAAGCAGTATCCAGAACATCTCTTGTGATATTTCAGTTGACAATCTGCAAGCCCAAATGAAGTCCAAAATCTTGCTTTGGATCACCGATGTAGATACCCGCTTCCGCGATATGTTGTTGCTGGTACGATTCTGTTGTTGGTTTAAAATGATGTCATTCTTAACGAGAAGCATTCCATAGGATGCACTGTTCTAGTTTGTGTAGGTAAAGGAATGGGCTGCAGCACGCAAAATCAATAATCCGAGATCCGGGTCTTTCAATTCATAGTCTCTCAGCTTGCTTGTCATCTTCCATTTTCAGGTGATTTTCAGGTGATCCTTTGTCTTTGTATCTAGTCTAATTTTGAAAATAGTTTGAAATATAAGGAGATGTACCTCCAATTTCATCTGCACCCTGGGGCACATCTAATGATCTAAAGATGGTTTATGCTGACCTCCTATACGCGAAGTAAAAGATGCCATGTTTTTGTTGTATTTTTTAGGCATTTACTAATGCAGTATGCGTTATATAAGATGAAGCTTATTTCAAATATTTTAGATCTTTGATTGAATAAATTTCTCAGATTTTTGAGTCGTTCCCTTTCTTTGCTTATTTTCTCCTTCCTTCCTCTCTTTCTCTCTCTTTCTCTCTCTCTAATTTATCTTCTCTCTTTCTCTTACTTCATTATTTCTGTGGTCCTGGACCATTTACTTTTGTTTACCAAATGTTATTATGATAACTGCCACCCAATTCATATCATGTTTTCATTTAGTGTTGTCTAATTGCCTGTACTTTGTTTCCCTGCTGTGGGGCTGCCAAATTAGAATATTCTTAGTCCTTGTTATTTTGTATCCCTCTAACTAAGTTTGTTTCGCTTTCTATTGTTTCCATCTATATAATACATCGTTTTTGGTCAACTTACCTAGTTCCATGTTCATCTCTGAAAGTTCTAACATTCTTTTTTGTTTTTCTTTCATCAACGGTCTGTTCTTTTACCAGACATGCGTACCTGCAATTTTTCCACCTCTTAAAGATATATATCCGGGAAATATTGCCAATGATCTTCAAGGTACTGTTCCACTTAATGCGATAATTTGAGTTGTGTAACTGTGAGATCTGAATCACCGGAAGAGACTGGTATTTAAATATAAACTTCATAATTATTGGATCACTCAAAGGACTATGTAAAAGTCTCTCTGCTTCCATTGATTTTAAACTTCTTAGGATAGCCAGCTGACTGGGGGAAAGAAGTCTCTGATTTGCCAACTTGTTGATAGTTGCAAGCATCGTGGAATTTGGGTTCAACTAAAAATCTAAAAGGAACTTGAATTTTCTGCATGTGGTTCAATTCTGTGCTTCTTTATGTAGGCTTTCTTTTTCTTGGAATCAAGATGAACAACAAATGAAGCATCCTTGTTGCCAAAGATTTTGACTGAACTTTTGTTGAATTGAAAGTGTTGAAGCATAATATATAAGAATAGCATTATATTGTTATTGTTATTATGCTTTTAAAGGTTTGAAGAATCTTTGCTTCAGTGTTCTATGAAGTAATTCCTTTTGCACTCGAGAGAATAAGAATGTTCTGCTTAACAGTCTGTACTTCTGATTGGCATGAATGTGATTGTCAAGATGGTAATCTCGCTTTCCACGTAATTTATTCATCTTTGACCTTTGCAGGTTTGAGGGCGAATGCAGAAAGACATATTGCTGAAACGTCTGCTGCAAACATGGCCAGGTTTAAATCACAGAGAGGGAGAGCTGTTAATCAGAGTTCTTTGTCTGAACTTTTCATTTCGTTCCTTGCAAAGGTTTTCCTTTCAATTCCGATCCTCGACCTTTGGAACCAATTTCACAGTGCATGTCATGTGTTTTACTTCTCATAATTGTTGAAAATGCTCTGAAGTTTGATTCATTTTCACTTTACCAACACTGTTTCTTATTTGCAGTTTTCCAACATAAACGTGAGGACCTCAAATCTACGAATTTGCCCGTTTACAGGACAGTGGGAATATATAAGCAACAATACAAGATGGTTGCCTAAAACTTATGCAATCTTTGTAAGCCCCCTCTGAGCTTTCTCTTCCTCTTCTTGTTCAATTTTTTTGGATTAGTCTTTTCCCTTTTCTTTCGGCAAGTTACCCATTTTTTACCTCTACTAACTTGGTAGTACATTGCGTATGGTTTGGTTAGATTGAAGATCCTTTTGAGCAGCCTGCAAATAGTGCAAGGGCCGTCAATGCTAACCAATTAGCAAAGATATTAGAAGCGTTTGACTCGACCTATCGCAGGCTCGTTTCACGTAATCAAAACCAGAATGCCTTTCTTGCCGCCTTAGTCCAACGGCAAACGTCTCAATTGAGTCCAAGGAACCCAAGATACAATCCCCACGGTGGCTATCAGCCAACCTGTCCACAGTGGCAGACTGCCGATTGCTCACATCGACAGCATGAATGGTATGGTGGTGGCCACCGCCAGCCAACGTGTCCACTGGTGGCGCAAAGGGTGGCGTACTCAACCGCAAGAGGACCTAATGTTCGGACATATCATCATGTTCAATGCCAGCAAATTTGGAGACCAAGATCTGGGAGATAACACGTTGTGAGTTGTTGCGGTTAGAACAATTCTTGCCGTTTCAGGTGTCTGGCTTGATTGAAGAGCAGAGAATTTTAAAGGTGGTTTACATGCCAGCTCGATTGAAGAGTTAAAACTTTTTGTCTTTGGAGACTCGTTTTAGGAATTTAAGACGTGCCCATAGACGTTAATCAAGTTAATCATGCATATTGTGGAGAATGGAGATGCGTTTTGTGAAAATTTGTTTTACTCCTAAAACCATTTTTATTTTTGCTAGAATTAAGGTCGATGCATTTTGCTTACTAGCATAATACAAATGAGCCATTTTTCTCTCTTTTTTTTTTTTTAATTTTTACTTTTCTTCTGCTTCTTTGGCTGAGCCAGTAATTTGTCTTTTTTTCTTACCTTCTAACATAATAAGTTATTTTCACTATGCAAATTATGTTCACAATAGAAAATTGCTTTAGGCACCATGTAACACATACAACTTCGGTGAGGAAGAAAAAATCAAATTCACATTTACTTTACTAGAAAAAAAAAAGTATATGAAAAAATAGAAGAAAAAATGTAGTTCTAGCTAAACAACTAGTGTTATGATCCTGGATTTTACAAGTTGAAGGCATTGCGATAAGGAAACGCAGAAGCTATTTTTATCTGATCTTCAACTGGGTGAAAACCCGGTTTCAGTATAGGGTATTTATTTTTTTTCATTGTTTATGCAACTCTTTTTTGTTTTAAAAGCTTTTTATCGGCGGTAAAAAGCCTATAACTTGCATGGGGACCCTCAGCAGTGTCTCGTATAGTTACATCCCAGCCCATGGCTTTTCCAAGCACTCGAAGTTCATCCATGACGGAAACAGAGTCCCGAATGTATACCTTCCCCCCGGGTCTCAAAATCCGATCCATCTCAAGCATGATTGTGGAGATACTGCACCTGCGCAAAAAATAAAACATAACAAATGAGGGGGGAAAAAGAGAGGCGAAAGTTAAACAAATTGTCAAATTATAGCCCCGCTAGTTCTTTACAAGTATCCGGTAAGATGAATACCTTTTTTTCTCGACGGAGAAGAGGCCAGCTGCATGCAAGAAATCGTAGGTTCTGGGATACGTATCAAACGGCTCACACCTAATAGGTGTAAAATACAAATTAGATATAGTAAAACATCAAACGCTGCAAACAGTCGAAACAAGTTTATATATTTTTGAGAGAATCAGCAGGCTTTCTTTTGTTATCTATAAGGAATGAATGAGATAGACAAGTATCAAAAAGTATTATAAAGCATTTGAAACACACACTCACACACACGCGAACGATAAAGGGGATGGAATAGATGTGGGTTTGAGATGAAAAGGAAAAAAGGGTTAAAAATAATAATTAGAACAAAAATAAAGGGCAGCGTCCAAAAAAGGAGTCTACAGATTGATAGAGTTGGCAATTAGGAATAGTCAAGAATCGTACCAGTCATGCATAACCCCAAGAAGTCCACGATCATATATGACCGGCAAGGTATTGGGCCCACTAACAGGAACTGCATTCATAACCCAGGAATCTATAGCCTGATCCATCAATGCTGCTGCAAATCTGCAAATTGCCAAGTATAGCTCATAAGTTATCTATCTCACTTTATTTTAACAGGAAAAAAAAATGCAAAACAGATTCGGAGTAAAGAATAAATCCAATACCCTCCAAAGCCAGCTTTCATGTCCATTACGTTTCTAAATCTGAATTTCTTTTTCCAGAAAGCACGGTTATATCCTGATAGGAGATCATGCCAGTATTTGTATTCTGCTGTGAAGAGCTCCCTCCTAGATTTATATGCATCAAACTGTATGGATTGAAGCCTATCGGGGGGAGTATGTAAACGTTCAGGCCACTTAGTGACATTTGCTCCATAACCATTTTCAGGAAGTCGAGTGATGCATGCCTTCAGATCAGTATACCTAAATGATGCAAAGGATACAGTAATGTTAAGCCATCACATTATTAATTGTTGCCTAGAGATCAACATTAAAAAATAAATTAAAAAAAGAAGAAGAAGAAGAAAGCTACACTATCTTTTTTTCTTAGCTAACTATGTACTTGAAGAACAAGTATGCGATGTCACAACCCAACTATATGTGTTTATATCCTATACAATAAACAAAGGCCCAAACTTCGTACTTTGATGATAATGCTGGTTTATAAAACTATTCTATGATCACTTTTGTGTGTGTGTGGGTGGGTTGTGGGGTGGGGTGTGGGGTGCGCGTGCAGGGGAGGAAGCATTACCAGACTTTGTCGGGGTCATCATTTGGATCACACAATGGTGGTTGAGTTCCTTCCTCTCGGTTCAAGTAGCAGCTGTTGTTTAAGGGCTTCTTCCATACGGCAATATAATTCTCCTTTTGCACTGACTTCCAGCAAATACTAGCCGTGAGGTTTAGCATCTCTGAAAAAATAAAATAAAACCATCAGAACAGAAAGAAAGGGAATTGAGTTCAGAAAACATGGTTAGCAACTAAAAGTACCAACAACTCAAATTTTTCCTAAATGTTTCCTTTTGGAACTTCCCTTCAATGAGTTCCAAAATTGGCAAAGAGATGGTCATACATGAGGCTTAATATGAAGCTAGATAGAAATTTCCCATCTAGCAATGGTCAACATAAGTAATCAAAATGCAACAAGTGTTTATAGCAATATCTAATCAGATGATACCTTGCCACTGAACCTCAAGGGCTTTTCCATGCTTATAAACTGGCTGTGCTGCCCAAACAAAGTATCCTCCTGCCCGGAGCATCCTATCAACCTCAAGGAGTAATATTCCATCTTCATTACATTAATAATTGAAGGTGGATTAGAAGGGGGAAAAAATATAATTAGTAAACAATCCCAAATAGTGAACTCAATACATGAGGTTCAAGGAAAAACTCATAAATATTCTTGGAATTCATAAAATTTATTTTTCCTTCCACTTATCAGTTATGAGTAAAAGAATGTATACCATCACGAGTCCAGTCAATCCTACAACGTGAACAATGTATTAAGTCAAAGGCTTGACTTGGATATAATAAACGGCGAGTTGCGACTGCTGCGAGCATTGCAGGCACACCACGCTCAAGAGCAAATTGAATCTGGTTCTCATGAACATCTTTAGGACCAATTGACATAGTCAATACCTTCCGTGACAGCAAATAAGCACCAAAACTTGCAACGCCACATCCAATATCCAAGACAACTCGGGTATTACGACCGAATGCAATATCAGGGACCATCTGCACTTAAAGAAATAAAAGTTTAAAATCCAAAGATAGATACAATAACAGTAAACACAATTGTTTTCATCCATCCTTAAATAAAAATGTTCAACAATGAGATAACCTTAGAGATTTCATCCAAGTACTCGTTTGCTCCATGTATAAATTGAGTGCCACCTCCAGGGAATGCAAACTTATTTTGGGTTTTGTCATAAGAAATCCAGTTTTGACCTCCCTTGTCGTCAACTAGACGCTTATGCGGTACATTGTAGAACCAAACCTGCAAAGACGTCACATTCACCTAAGCACAAGCAAAACTAAACACGAAGGCAAAAATAAAATAAAATAAAATCAAAAAAAATCTTGAATGATATAAAACAGAAACTATAGCTGCTGGTCAGCCAAACTGCATTCTTCCAAAAAAAAAAAAAAACAAACAAACAAACGCTACGTCTATCTATGCATGTTTATATATCCATTATATAAACTCTAGCAAATTGGCATTAGAAATAATTTATAAAAAAAAAAAAAAAGACTACTGATTGATTCCAGAGATCTTGACTTAAAAGAACGGAAGAACAACGATTTATCTCTTTTTGTTGGATTTTCACTGGTCCAAATTCAGGGAGATAGTAATAAATAGCGGGGGAAAAAAAACGAAAAATACCTCGTCGCGGCTTCTTGGCCACGGAATTGGAGGCCTGTACTTCTTCGGCGACGGAACCAAGCAATTCAAACCACGATCAGCCTTGGGACAATGGCGCTCGAATTTCTCGCCTCTATCCGTCGACTTAAGCCTCCGAATCGCCTCTTCGTTGTCCAAGCAAGGTATGTACTCGGACATACTGCTCGGGCATAACGGAAACTTCTCGACGGGAACCCTAGCGGAATTACTCCCTTCGCTCTCAACCTCATTCCCGTTCGCACTCCCATTCTCCACGACCTCCACCTGATCGAACTCTCCGACCTCGAACTCGTCCGACATCGTGCCGTTCTTGTCCACGATCCCGAACCACTTCATCTGCTCCGCCTCGGGCGGCGGCGGCGGAGGAAGCGGAGGCGGGGGGGAATTTTCGGCGATGATGAGGGTTACATTGAAGGAGGCGTTCAAATTGGGCGAAACTGAGACGGAAGAAGTTTCGCGAGGAGTGAAGAAGACGAGCTGCTGAAAGTTATCGGCCCAGTGCTTGCCAAGGTAGAAGAATGTGGCGGATACGAGAAGGCAGGTCGCGATCTTCGCCATCAATGGAGCTCTCAGCAAATCGCCATCGTTAAGGGACTTCATGATTTGTGAATCTAGCGAGAGAGTTTGAGTTGAGTGTGGAATTCTTTTTTGGTTTAGAATTAGCGACGAAAGGCTGCTAAAATATATTTTTTCCTGAAGAAAAGAACGGTTAATAAATGAATGAAGATATAGGCGAGTTTTTATACTTTTCTTTGGGAGTCATAAATTCGAAAATAT
Organism: Artocarpus hirsutus; assembly: GCA_946598075.1. NCBI lineage: Eukaryota > Viridiplantae > Streptophyta > Magnoliopsida > Rosales > Moraceae > Artocarpus > Artocarpus hirsutus. The sequence continues at coordinate 3,041 of CAMOHE010052425.1, read as the reverse complement.
AAGGAGTCGAAACAAAACTTAAAAAAAATTGAGATAAGATAAGTTTTGACTGACATATAATAAAAGTTTATCTGGCTAAATTCCTAAAATGAAACAAGAATAGGACTAATTATTCTATAAAAAAAAAAGTAAAAAAGTATCGGACTAATTCATGTTAAGAAGTGTATAAAATCATCTCTAATGCACTGTTGAATTTGATGTGAGAAAATAGCATGTTAATGCCAAACTTTTAAGATTTAAATAGAAATATCAATTTTCACTGTAATGTTTTTTTTGGTATTAAATTTAACATGTATTTTATTTATTGCTAAATTTGAAACTAAGTATAGCTTGATTTTTGCCCAAAAAAAAAAAAAAAAAGAAGCTAGAACTGTTTGTAAAATTGTGTTTTGTTGGTATCTTAAGTACTTCTTAGTATTACTTCGAAAAAGTGAAACGGTGCTTGGATATAGTTTGTTCTTGAAAACATACATTAAACAAATAAAAAGAAAAAAATTAAAGTATTATACATGTGTTTATATTATATATCCTTCCTCTATTATGCCTATGTTCCCATATTTGATTAGCTAATTGATCTCTAAAGTTACTCATTAATTAATGTTAGTCAGCACTCAGCAATACTAACACCAACGAATCTAATTTCTTCACCTATATTATTACTTTGTACACGTCTTCGTCCTCCCTCGACCTCGATATCTTCGATGGGCGCATCAATATCATATATTGCAAATAAAGGATCGTTTTGTGCAAAGTTATGAACCGCACGACAAGCAAGGATTATTTTTGGAAGGTGGTGGAAATCAGTAGTGAGAACCATTTTTACTGTAGCATGTGAGAGCTTTATACTGTTTATAACTGAGTTTGTGGTGGAAACCGCAGTTCCCACCACCTTGCCAAACATCCGGTAAGCCTGCTTGTATAAGGGATAATTGATCATATGCTCAAGAATTGCAAACTTTAGGCTACCTCTCTGTGCAATTGCACAAGGATGAGTGCATGTAACTAAATAACTCCTGGGTACCAGTATGCTAGATGTTCGAAATTGTTGATTATGGTACCTCTGGTCATGATAAGGTTTAAGAAATCCTAGCAAATTACAATACCTCAAATCGACAACATAATATTTACCGGCCGAGAGTCGTGTGATATGGTTATCTGGACTTGATAGCGCATGTTGTAACACTTTAGAATCAGTGGTTGTTCCTTCCCATCCGTTGTAGACATATATAAATTGCATATTAAAGCTACAAGTTGCCAAGACATTCTGAGTGCATATACGTTTTCTTCTTCCGCGTATTGTTTTGAGGCGAGTAAGGACAACAACTTGAATATGTGTTCTGTCAACTGCTTTAACATAGTCTTGTATAAATATAATGAAATAGATTAAATGTAATTTAACCCAAAATCTGTTAATAAATTTTCCATAATAACTTTAACATGAAATTTACCTTGAAACATGATCAATATTTATTGTTATTCCTAATATGTGTAGGAATGGTGTTGTACTATGCTTCTAAAATCACTTCTGGAGCTAACGCACACATAATATTGAAGACTTTCTCAAAATGTCGTCCAACCTTCTCGTCAGAGTCCATAAAGCTATCTTGTATATCTGTCTATTTTGGTCAGAGCGGAAGATTGTTCTTAGGAACATCATCATAGGCTCTTGCACTATTAATCCATTTGATAGTGGTAAGTTTCGACTTAAAATAAACCCAACAATTCCCTCAAACGACTCTTTATGCATACGACATATCTTGTACAAACCTATATTATTACTTAGTAATTGCCCAGTAACATATTCTCGTCCGTAAATGTACTGTTACGAGGAGGCCACCTATTGCTTTGTCTCATAAGTGCCGTTAATATTTGCAAATCAATTAAATTACCTTCATCATCGAATACCTTAAGTGCGTGTTTAGAAAAGTGATAGAAACTATTTTTATTGTAGCATGTAAAAGTTTTATATTGTAGTAATTTTTTTTATTGTTACTGTAGCATGTGAAAACTTTTTACTGTTCATAACTGAGTTTATGATAGGAACTGAATGGTTCCCACCATTGTCAAACACCCCATGAGACTTTGTAACATTTCATGATCCTTGTCACTACTAGAGTTGTCAGATCCTCTATTAGCCTACAAATTAAAACAAGAAGTACTAATGTATAGAACTAATTTCAATAAAATTGACACGTACGGACCAACATATCAAACAACTCTAATCCAACAAGTATCGGACCAAATAACTTTAAGTTGACATATCCATGCCAAATAAATAAAAAAGAACTACTGAAAACAAACCAGAGGCCACGTTCACATGTATAACACATCAATACTTTTTTTGTGTACAACAATTGCTTCAAAGTTTGGTACGTGACCAAAATTGTAGGGAACAATTGCTTCAAACTTTGTAGCTAAAACATTTTTCGCAACCATTTTTATAAAATTGCTAGTTATCACACAACGCACACATGATTACCTCTATTAAATTTTAGAAATTTAATGTTTAATTTAGCGTGGGGAACCAAATTTTCTAAAAATAAAAATTAAAAAAAGCAATATGTCTAAATTAAAAATTTAGAAAATACTACACTTCTTATATATATATATATATATACATATATATATGCTGGGTTTGGTGCCCTAAAAGCTGTGACATTGTACATTTTGATGATAAATAAATAAAGTGACATTTATAATTATTTTGGTTATGTGTTATGAATACATTTATAAACATCAAGAAAATTCTATGATTATTTATGTGACTATAAATTTAGCATATAAGTGTTATATGCTTAGGGATAAAATTTATAGATAATAATCTAAATAGTCCGTAATAATTAATTAAAGTTTGGGATCTTTAATTAAACATTATAAGTACGGTCCAATCTCATTTAGAATGAAATAGTCATTATCCGGACTATTAATGTAAAGACATTGGATTGGAGGTACTTTATATGATGAGATTATATAGGACTGGACCAGATAAATTATGAATCTCTAATAATCATCCGTTACAAATAGAATATTCAAATTTATCA
>CAMOHE010052424.1:8910-51308 GCA_946598075.1 Artocarpus hirsutus | reverse complement strand
AGAAGCAGAACTTGCAACTGAACAAAGAACAAAACAGCAAAACAAGAAGCTTACATAAGTTCCATATCACACTTAATTAAATTCAAATAATGGTAGGGCCCATCACAAGATACCTAGCACAACATTAATATTTAGTCTTTGGACATAAATATTAATTTGTAAGTGGTACTCTTGGTGCAGTAATCAAACACTGATAATAAGAACATGTCAAATAATAAATCTTCCTTTGGGCCGATTTATTATTCACATGTAAAACCAAATAATCATCACATGTTTATTACCACAAGTGTACATGCAATTCTGTTAAATATTAACCTTCTTTTGGGCCGGTTAATATTCACATAAGTTGCATGAACATAACTATTTATATTTTAAAATAAATTAATTTTCACAAAAGAGGTCACTTTGGTGACATGTTGCTTCAATTAATTTATTATAAAATATATATATAATAACAATATTTGAATTTAAAATTACACAAAAAATTTGACAAAAATTAAAAATAAAAAATAAAAATAATTTTTTTGGTAAAATCAAAGTCAAAGTCAACGAGTCAAAGGGCAAAAGTCAAAGTCAGCGGGTTGGGTACTGTACGGAACAGGTTATATTATCTAACTCTGTACCCAAACCCATTATTTGACCCAACATTTAAAACCCAACCCAAAAATTTGACCCAAACCCAATTCCTTCTTAAATTAGCTGATGGGCTTGACAAACTTTAGGCCCAATTGAAATAAACTTGAATTGGTAACTCAATGTAATCCAAAAGTTTTCCCGAAACAGTTGCAACCTTACCAGACTCAACCAACTTTGCTCTTCTCGGCAAATGTGCCCTATAACAATCAAAAGGCACTTTCCTTTCTTTTTTTTAATTGATAGCCATTAATGGCCGCCTGACACATGACCCTCCCAGCCAATCCTTTCCCATTAATGACTAAATGCCTGAATCCATTATTTATATACGAATGAGTGAATGGCCTTTCCCATTAATGGCCTCCTGCTTCTTCTTTCTTATTATTATTTTTTTTTTTTTATAATTCTGCAGCAGCCGTATTCAACAGAAATACAAAAGTTTCTTTTTATATATACATATATATATATATATATATAATGAAAGAAAACATATATGTATAAAGAACCGGATTTTTTTTTTCTTTTCGGCACAGTTGCCCTACAGCATAAAAGAAATTCTTCTTTGAATAAATCATATACATATAAACGAACATAAAGGAGCCGAATGCATATATATAACCAGATTCAACAAATTCCAAACAACCGTAATCTTTACTCAACTAAAATTTAACCAAAAATTTGAGAAAATATTTCTCAATGATTTAACAACATAAACAGGCTATCATGTCACTTGTAAGAATAAAATTTACTGATAAAAACTATCATTAAATTCTAAGACTTATGTTAATTCATCAAGAATTACAACGAAAGTGTACCTGAATATATTAGAACGGTTGAATCTTCAGTTCTTATCTTCTAAGTCAATAATGTATGATTTTTTGAGAGAAAGTTTTTCTCTCTTCTTTTACGTGATGGGATGTATAAAAAGTATCGTTACATTTTGACTCAGGGACTAAAACCATTTATAACATTTTAAGTTTTTTTTATTTCTATTTTTACCCATCATAAAAATAGAAATCATACTTTAAGTCTCTACATATAATTTTGTACCCACACTTTATGAGATGCTTTAAAACCTAAAATTTTATATTTTATTAGATCATTTTAATTAGGTTAATCTTATCTGATAACATTAATACATATTTATTTAATATATTGCCTACATATTATTGGAATTTATTCCGACACAAATGTCATGGCAAAGTCCGTCTCTGAGTGCAAATAAACCGGTGAAGCTAGAAAGCTTTCACTTTTTACAAATTCAGGAAGGAGAAGAGCTTCAAGACGGCTTATATTATGGATACTTGTTGGCAAAACTTGAGACTTTTGCAGTGCCCCAAAATAAGACCACGAAGCCCAGTTAAATTTTTTATTGACCAAGGTAGCTCTTCAATCCCAGTTCCATCTGAATAAAGTTCCAACAAATGTTCATTGGCTCAAAAATTTCTGGGAAGCTTTGAAATCTTGAACAATCAGAGAGATCAAGATGTTTGAAAGACGTTAGCTTACAAATACTTGTTGAAAGTGTTTTAAGCCTCCCGCAATTGTTGAGACGCGGATTCATAAGACTAGGGAGGTACTCAAAGAATGACACTGGAACTTCTTGTATTGCCGTTCCACTCGTATCTAATTTTGTTATGCTCTTCGGAAGCTCTGGAAATTTTTCTAATAGATGAGCAGCCACGTAAATTCACTTCTTTCAAGGACTCTAAATTAAAAATGTTGCTTGGGATATTTTTAAGGCATTTGCAGTCATCTAGATCTAGCAAAGCAAGATCTTCGAGAGATCCAACTGAAGAGTGCAATTCTTCTATTGCAGTCAAACGTAAATATATGTATTTGATGTTGCCTGACATCTTTGACAGAGTTTTGAGACTGGAGCAGCCACCGAGGTTAAGAGAGTAGTCATTGAGATTGAGCATTGAGCACCCGTCTTTAAGCAAATTTTCTCTTCATCTCCAAACACCTGAAGTAGTCTGGTTTCAAATGGCCTTTTCTTTTCTTTCTGGTGTAACCTTGTGAAAAACTTATTGAAACCTTGAAGAGGGAGCTTTGAATAAACTTTTACAACCATCGAGATCTACACTCTTAAGATTAACCCAAGACAGATCTGGGATGTGACTCGGCTTCGTTGACCTGTTGTAGGTTCCCAAGATGCTGCAATGCAAAAGAGACAACAGGCATTACCTTAATAATTATCTTAATCATGAGTTTGAGTCTCACAAAAAGGACTCTTGGAACTTTTTACTATATTTAAAGAAATATAGTTACTATGTGCAAAAAGAGTTGTATTTAAGGGATTGTAATTGAAAGTGTACATTACCTTAAATCCATCACAAAGGTGCCCAAGCTGACTCCAAGGCATGTCAAGTTTAACAAAGTTGTGTGGCATAAAAATTGATGGTAAAGATTTAAAAGGAAATTTAAGCCAATTGAGATATTGGAGAGTGTCCAGTAGAGATTCAAGTCCTCGAGGAACATGCAGCTTGTTTGTGCGCCGTTCCACTAGTTTGAGTAATCTTAGATTGTACATTTCTTTGAAAACTGTTGGTTTTAGGTTTATAACCTGTTTGATCTCAAGAGTATCCAGGGATATTCCTTCAATTGTTGCACTACCCTGCAAATTGAGAAAAAGTCTTCCAAAGAAAAAAAAAAAGGAAATAAAGTATAAAAGAATCACATATGTAGATCTGCATGAAAAATACAATTGTAGGTTATATAATGATGACTTTTTTCTTTTCCAAATTCCCATATATAGATATGCATGAAAGTACTTATCTAAAGAATATGTAGAAGATATTCATCTTGAAAGTTAGTATGGAAAACAATTCAAGCAAAAAATGTATGTTGAAGTAACATATATTTATTTTTCATAAAGAGTTTTCTTGCGGTATTAGTCTAAAGGTAACGCAATGCTATAAAGAAAGTTTGATCAATTTGGTACTTACTCCCCTATTTTTCAAGACAGAGCAAAAGTCTTGAGTAATCCACAATCAACTGCACATTCCTGGATCTTTAATGCTTTCTTGACGAACAATTTGCCAACCCATTTGTTGCACCAAATCGTGCATCCAAAGCTTATTGCTATGAGTCATAACTATGAGAGACTTATCAATAAGGTTTCTAAGTATATCTGCAAAGAAACTACAGTCATCCAATATTTCATCTACAAAATCTCTTCCCCTTCCTTTAAAGAAACACTCTATATCAAGAAACAGATCTTTTTCTTTATCATCTAATCCACCACAACTCATTGTCAAATGTTCTCAATTTTTTTGTTGGGAACTACTTTAAGCTTGTGCAGTGCACTTTCCCATTCTTGTTTGCTCTTAGAATATTGGTAAGAACCCAAAACTTAAAGAGCAAGTGGTAAGCCTGCAGCATAATTGATGACCTTCTTTGACAGATCTAAACAACTTTTTGTAGGAGAGCTTCTTTTGAAAGCATGAAAAGAGAAGAGTTGGAGAGCTTCACCTTCATTCAGTTGCTCTGCTCTGTATATACAGTCAACTTCAATATTCTCAAGTGCTTGCTTATTTCCAGTTGTCACAATAATTCTACTTCCGGGCCTAAGCCAATCGCGACCTCCAACTAAATATTCAAATTGCTCCGAATCATCTATATCAAGAACAATAAGTACACTTTTATGGCAAAGTCCATCCCTTACAAACTTCATGTTGGCCACATAAGAATTTCTTTCCTTCAGCAGTTCAACAAAAAATTTGTTTCTCAAATCAATCCGCCCATGTTTTTGCCATTCTTCGCTAACATGTTCGAAAAGGCAATTACCTTCAAAGCGATTATGTAAGCGACAACATGCAGCATGAGCTAGAGGTGTTCTACCCACACCACCCATGCCCCAAGTTCCTATAATGCAAACATCTGAACAGTTGACAACTAGCAATGATTCAATATACGCAATGCGCTTGTGATTTCCAACTAGGCGCTTCGAATCATCACTTGATAGGATAGAATTCAATTTCTCTAGAATATCTTTGACTGTTCTCTCAATCAATTCAGATTCAGATGTAGCAATACATGGAAAACAACTAGCAGTTAAGAGAACTGAAAATTAAAAAAAAAAAATTATGGCTTACCTGCGGGGACTCTACTTTCAAATACGTTAAACTGACTGTCTATTACTTATCTGAAACATGCTTCTAAAAAATGGCTAGTTAACAGACAAAACACTATAAGCTTCTCCCTAAGACAAGCCCTAAAGTGTCAACAAAATTAAACCAACCTACCTAAATCGCTTCAAGCCAAGGAAATTTTGGTCTTCTTGCATGGTTCTATCATCTTCTAAATCTTCTAAAGCATAAATTTTAGGCTTTTCATGGCAAATTGCCCGCCTAAAATTTTAATTTCATGGTTAACTGTCTAAACTCGCCAAACCTTCACAATATGCTCAAATTGATAACGTCATTTAAATTGGTGTTGGAAAAAAAAGGAATTAATTGCCGAAATTAAAAGTTTCAACCGGCATTTTGCCAATGTACAAAAAGTGTAAGGGGGTAAAAGTTTAGGCGCACATGAGTAACTACAATAATAATTTAAACTGCTTCGTCAATTTAGGTCAAATTACAACTATACAATAAGTAGGGTGTTAATTGCATAAATTCAAACTTTTAATTGGTAACTTGTCGAAATACGAAAAGTGCATGGTGGTGTGGTGCTAAGAACACATTAAAAAAATTGATCAATATATTTAAATCAGTTAGAGGCTACGTGGGGCGTGAGAACATTACTATTTTTTTCAACAGGGAAAAAAAAGTTAAGGCTACATGTCAATTGGGGCAGGAAATCCAGATAGATGAGCAACTGTCGTTAAAGCAGCCTCCAGTGGTTTAACTTGTCAAATGTTGTTCTCAAAACGTTGTTCAAGTTTAGCAAATGCAGCTCCACGACTATCTGATTGTTTTCTCACATCAGATGGAGGTACATGGTAGAACAATAAAGCTTATTCATTTTCTTGCACCCGATGATATGCATGAGCTCACCCATATATGTATTTATATTTCTCTCCAACAATGCTTTATGTAGATGACTCGCAAAATTATGCATTTTTTTCGGAGAAGAAGAAGCCGTACTCGGACTTAGAAAGCACCAATGATGAAGAAAAATGAGAAAAGCACTTTGTTATTTGGATCAACGATCAAAGCTGCTATGTTGCTCGAGTAACAATACCACCAGATCAGTAAGTATTTCTACGAAACTTAAAAGCAAAGGCCCTGTTTACTAAGGTTGTGAGGGTTTTTGGAAATATTTTTGTACGGTTTGTTTTGGTAAAAATTTTAAAAATATTTTTAATATAATTTTTAAAAAATTTTTATTTTTTTTAAAACAAAATTATTTTTATCTATTTTCAAAATACTATCATACGGACGGACGTATTATTGCGATCAGAAGGGATTGAACTTGTTTCATGAGAAACATGCCAAACCACTTTCATGGCAATTTTCGGGTAAACTCCTAGCAGGCATGAAGTCGTCCTCCGGTAAAAGAAAGTGTTCGCCAATAAAAGTCAATGAAGCGTGCGAGTAAACCCGTCTGAATTGTGCTGATATATACAGAGTAACGTTGAGCTTTGACAATCACAATCACAATCACAATCATATCCCTTGGGTTCTTTTCCACTTTTCTTTTTTTCTTTTTTCTTTTTCTTTTTCTTTTTTTTTTTTTTTTTTTGGTTTTTGGTAGTCAAGGCCCAACGCAAACACAAACACAAACACAAAAACCAAAACAGGGCACCAAACGGCTCTAGCAGGCAACAGCAGAGCACAAAAAGAAAACAGCAAGGTAAACAAAAGAAGAAAACAAAGCCTCAGGAACAGCAAAAGGACGGTTGAGAAACGCTGGTCCCTTTTTTTTTGTCGCTTTCTAACTTCTAATTTTGTCAAGTGTCAGCAACTTTTTAATAAAAATAAATTTCACCATACTTTCATTAGTAGAAAGAGATTTGCTCTTAGAATTAATTAAAAACTACTTTTAAAATTGAGAAGAAAACATTGTATAAAAAAATAGTTACATATATATATGTATATTTGCAAAGCGTCATATATATTTTTGCGGATATACGATGTTTTGGGTATTTTATGTAACGTTGTATATATAGATATAAGGAACAATTCGTATACGCTAACAGAGAAAAACATCGTGTATGCTTACAGAGCCAAAACTCGTATATGCTTTTTTCTAGGAGGTGAACTACTTTTTTCATTCATCAAATAATTAAATAATTAAGTAAGAGAAAGGTAAGCCACTTCTTTAGTCATTTATATGCTCAAAAACTTCTTCTCCACGAAACCAAGAATAAATGAATAAATCCCACTATCTCCACTCGTCTTCTTATTCCCCTTTATTCCTCATAGATAAAAGGCAACAGAAGAAAAAAAATATTCGTGGGGGTGTTTAAAAAATATAGTCAAAGCGAATAATTTAAATTTTAATTGAAAAAGATAAATATATAAATTTTTTTTATTATAATAATTTTTTATTTTTTATTTTACAATAGCATTAGAGTTTTACTTGTTTATAATTGTAATCATGGGTTAAAATTGAAGTTTCAAATATCTTTATAGTTTTAATTAAAATTTTATAAAAAAACACCTTAATAAAAATTAATTGAAATACCTTTTTTAGGGTTCTTATTCTTAAAAAAGTAATAAGTAAGAAAAAACTGCAAGTTTCCTAAATAATAATAATAATAATAATAATGATAATGCGTATAAAATGAAGAGTGGAAAAATGTTTAAGTCGCCTCCCACCCACCCTCTCTGCATCTCTTCTATCTACCCTCTCTGCCCCTTCTTATTCTCAGCCTATTTCTCTCTTGTCCTCTGTCTCTCTCGCTTAGAGCAAAACAACATCAGAAAAAACATTCTGAAAAGAAAAAGAGTTGGGAGGAGAGAGAAAAAAGAATGGATCAAGTGTACGAGCATGGAGTGACGGCCATGGAGAAGAAGCCGAAGACAAAGATCGTCTGCACTCTGGGACCGGCTTCGAGGTCGGTGCCGATGCTCGAGAAGCTTCTCAAAGCCGGCATGAACGTCGCTCGCTTTAACTTCTCCCATGGATCTCATGAATACCACCAGGAAACCCTAGATAATCTCAGGCAGGCCATGGACAGCACCGGTATTCTCTGCGCCGTCATGCTTGACACCAAGGTTTTTTTCCCTTTTTTCTTATTCGATCTTTTTTATTCGATTTCTTCGGTTTCTAGGGTTTATTTAATGGTTTGTTCTGTTCTGTTCTGTATCGATCCAGATTTCTGGGGAAATTGAAAGTGATTGAGAGAAGATTGAATTTTCTCTGTTGAATTATTTTATTCTTCTTTTGTGTGATTGTTGGATTTTATGGCTTTTTCCGTTTCGTTTGTAGATTTTTGTCCTTTTGTCTTCCTTTACCGTATCTTTCTTAGCTACTGTTATCTTTGGCAGTTTTTTCTTTCTTTTTCAGTTTCTGAGTTTTTTTTTTTTTGAGGGATTCAATTTTTTTGGTGTTTTGTGGTTGTCGGTCTATTGATTTACCGTTCACTCGTCAATGGTATATTAATTGATGCCTCATGTATCTCACCTGAATTTGATCAAAATGTTTGGACTTTCATCAGTTTTATCATTTTTTTTATCAAAAAGAAAAATTGTTGTTTAATATATATATATATATATATATATATCCGATTATTTGGAATTTCAGCAATTACTTTGGTTCTTAGTCTTGGATTTATAGCGTTTGTCCTTTTTGTTCTTTTCCTCAATTTTTTCCTTTCGGAAAATGTAAGCTTCCTCTGGGACGTTGGTTTTTTAAGTTACAAGTGTCTTGGTAGGGAATTTTTTTTTTTCCTCTTTCTTAGGGTGTCTTGGTTGGGAAAGGAACAACAGTATTGAATGAAATTAAATACTTTGGTTTTCCATGTGGAAAAGTTCTGATCTTCCATGATTGAGCGAGTTACATTAATTTTCCATGTAAACGCCACAAGTGATTGCCTGAGATTTTCGTTGTGATGAGTGTATTGATATGGAAAGGAACAATAATTTTAATTGAAATTGAATAAGTTGATTATACATATTCTTATCTGCATAAGACGTTGGTTTTACCCTTTTCTTTCTTACATTAGCCTATTCTGGCTGCAAAGATTTTAGATGCTGATGTAACGTTCTTATAATTCTTAAATCTGTTTCCATTGTATCATGTGATGTTATAGGGTCCAGAGATTCGAACTGGATTTTTGAAAGATGGAAAACCCATCCAACTGAAGCAGGGTCAAGAAATCACCGTATCCACTGACTACAGCATAAAGGGTGATGAGAATATGATCTGCATGAGCTACAAAAAGTTGCCTGTGGATGTCAAGCCAGGGATGGTGATACTTTGTGCTGATGGTACCATCTCATTTACAGTTTTAAGTTGCGATGTGGAAAACGGGTTGGTCAAGTGCCGATGTGAGAACTCTGCTGTTCTTGGTGAGAGAAAGAATGTCAATCTCCCAGGGGTTATAGTGGACCTCCCAACCTTGACGGAGAAAGACAAGGAAGATATTCTGCAATGGGGTGTTCCAAATAAGATTGATATGATTGCTTTGTCTTTCGTAAGGAAAGGTTCGGACCTTGTAGAGGTCAGAAAGCTACTTGGGAAGCACGCCAAGAAGATCCTTCTCATGTCCAAGGTACTATTTTTTTCCCCAAGAAAATCAATTAGAACACAAGTTTGGGCTTCTGTTGATTGAAGGGAAAACAATGCGTTGTTAGGATCTAAAAGAGGAATTAAAAGAGTAACTTGTTGTTGGGGATTTCTATGGATATTTCAGAAATATTTGCTTTTTTTGCTATATATAATGCTGTTGGTATGACAACTCAGTTTCAGTTACCTGGTTTCTTGACTGAGCTGTTTCCCTTTGAATTCGATTTAGGTTGAGAATCAAGAAGGTGTGGCAAACTTTGATGACATCCTCGCAAATTCAGATGCATTCATGGTGGCACGAGGTGATCTCGGAATGGAAATTCCTATTGAGAAGATTTTTCTTGCACAGAAGGTGATGATATACAAGTGCAACATCCAAGGAAAACCTGTTGTTACAGCAACACAGATGTTGGAGTCCATGATCAAATCACCCCGACCGACTAGAGCTGAAGCCACTGATGTTGCAAATGCTGTTCTTGACGGCACTGACTGTGTTATGCTAAGTGGTGAAACAGCTGCTGGAGCCTACCCTGAACTTGCAGTTCGAACCATGGCTAAGATATGCGTGGAAGCTGAGAGCACCATTGATTATGGGGATGTCTTTAAGAGGATTATGGAACACTCACCTGTGCCTATGAGTCCTTTGGAAAGCTTGGCTTCCTCTGCTGTGAAGACAGCCAACTCATCAAAGGCGTCTCTTATTCTAGTACTAACCAGGGGAGGAAGCACTGCAAAACTTGTGGCCAAGTACAGGCCAGGCATGCCCATATTGTCTATTGTGGTCCCTGAGATCACGATTGATAACTTTGATTGGTCATGTAGTGATGAATCCCCAGCAAGGCATAGCCTGATTTTCCGAGGGTTGGTTCCGGTTTTAAGTGCAGGGTCTGCAAGGGCCTCTCATGCTGAGACTACTGAAGAATCTCTCGAGTTTGGCATTAAACATGCCAAGTCGAGGGGACTCTGCAAGAGTGGAGATTCTGTTGTGGCGCTTCACCGTGATGGAACTGCCTCTGTCATCAAGATCTTGACTGTCAAGTGATTCATTAGATACACTTGGATTTTGTTTCGTTTTGTTTTTTTTTTTTTTTGTTTAATTTCTTTTTCCAATTTTTGTTTTTGACAAAAGGAAAAAAAGGTCTTTGTTATTGTTTTGGCTGGAGGTTGTGACAGCCTCAGATAATTTTGCTACTTCGGTGTGTTTCGAGATAGAAGCGCGTAAAATACTATTTATATGTTCCAATTCTAACTGAGCCAAATCAGTGAAATATGTTTGTTTGTTATTATTTTATTTTATTTTATTTTTTTTTCCTAAGACTTTGGACTTTCGAAGCAATTTTCTGAGTGTTGTCTGGTGGGATTGTCATTTTCTGCTTGAAAAAGATATCCTGATTTCTTGCTTCGTTTTTTGGTTGGTTTATATGTCCTGCGGTATGGAAACCAAGCTTTGAGTTGCATGACCAGAGGGAAGATCCCAATCATTAACATTCTCTGCAATTTCTAAAAAGGCTCGAGGAATGTTAGGAGCACTTTATTTCTCACTCTTTTTTAGACTCTTTGCATATAAAGTTTGACACATAGAATCCACTAAAATGATTAATTAGTGAGAAATAAAGTGAATACAGAGAATGAAAAAGAAAATGTTGCTAACATATTAGTATAGTGGATCAATGTGTTAAACAGTAAACATAGAGAAGGTAAGAAAGAGTGCTAGCAGCACTCTTCAAGAGGCTTGAGTTATTCAAAAGTTTCTTCAAAAGTTTCCTACTTATATGCAGGTGGAATAAAAACAGAACTATTGAAAATTTATAATCTCATTCTTTATCTAGCCACCACGTTAGCTGAAACAAAAAAACTCACCGAGAAAAAACGAGTCAGAATCTACGAGCAATGATTGATCTTGCAAAATTGTGAAGAAATCATCAAGGAATAATTCTAAGAGAACTTGTTATCTTGTCTACAATCGGCAAAATGCTGCCCCATTTTTCTTGCATTGTATTTTACCCGTTCAATGTGCTGAAAATAGTATTAGTTTTTTGTCATCTAATTCGTCTTCTGAAAAGCCTAGACAACAACGACGATGACATAAAAAATGTAACGCCTTAAAATTTAATTAAGTGATATTAGTATATAAAATGGTGAATCAGTGTACCATGGTGTATTTTTAAACTTAATTTAACTATTTTGAGATATTTCTAAATTAATATTATTTTTTATTGTTTTAATAATTTTTTTATTTATTATTAATTATTTTTATTTGTTATATTAAATTTTTGAAACAAAACAATTTATCAAATGCCAAATACATCCCGTTTTGTAAATTGTAGGTGGCACACGGTTCCACACAACAAAACCACCTCTCCCTCTGTCTATTTATCTCTCCCACTCTCGCTTTCTTCCTCACCCTCTCACGCTCTCTCTCTGTCTTCCTCAGCTCTTTCTCTCTCTTCCTCTCCCTTTCACTCGCTGCCCCTCTCTCCTTTCTCAAATTCAAAATTTGAATTAGAGCTTCGGTTTTTCAATGAATTAGAAGCTTGAAAACGTGTTTGGATGATCATAAACTCGGTTTAAAGCTTAAATCCAATGTTAGTTTTCAAATTCTAAACTATTTCTAAATTTTTCAACTTTCTTAGTATTTTAAAATCCAAGCTTCTTTAAGCTGAAAAAACCTTAAATTTAAGTTAGAGAAACTTAAAACATCAAGAATCTAAGCTTGGTTTGATTAAAAACGGATTTAAAACAAGATTTTCTATTTTCCTCTATTTTTCTAATTTTTGGATTTTCTTGGATTTTTCTATTCAAATCTTGTTTAAACTAGTTTAGAAGTATTCTATTATGTTTTCCTATAATCTATGAGTGTTTTTCATGCTTGGGAATTGAAAAAAACAGGTGAAAATAAGAATTGGGCTCAGGGAGGCCAAGACCTGATTCTAGAAAATTCTAGAATTTTCTTAGTTCGGTAGGTTGGATTCATGAATCCGGAAGGCCGAACTTACACCTTTGGCAGGCCGAACTTGGAAATGTTCGGTTGACTAAACGTAAATGGTCGGTAGGCCGAACTGCACAGTTCGGCAGGCCAGACTAGGGGAATCGACAGGCTGACTGGGTTTCATGAGAATTTGTCGTTTTTCACCCATTTTTCACTGTTTTGGACCCCGAATGAGATTTTAATCTTGCAGTATAATTTTATAAACACAAATGGCACACTAGGACATCATAAGATAGCTTAGCAACATAGTATATCTTAAGATAGATACTGATAGACTTAGTGTATATATTTAAGGTTGTTCATAATTCCGTGGAACTAACGTATAGCAGATCGGGACTGTAGTGTTAGACATCGACACGGATATTGAGGTAAGACTTCTACCCCTTTCGTTGGTAGCCTATTTTTAAATGAATTTTGGCCTCAAAATGATTTTTATCAAAATATTTTCAATGATTGATTGAAAGAGGATTTTTATTGGTTGTTTTCATAAGCAGTAGATTAATGTGATTTTTATAATAAGTCTCATAATGAATGTAAATGAAAATACTTAGTAAAAAGAGGTTTTAATAACTTATAGAAATATATAGATGGGCATGATGCCATATTAGAGACCGGGTCGTATAGCGTGCGACCTTAAGGATAGGTCCTGAAACTTAGCTGGGCTACTTTGGTGGTGATAATTATGGTTTGTCCAAGAAAGATAAAAAGGTACTTTCTGAACGAACTATTTGAATGAAATTTATTTAAATGAGTTTATTTATTTATCTTTGTTTTCTAATTATTTTCTTGAAAGAAAAATTTTATATTTAAATTATTTACTTGTTTAAAAGTATAGTCTTACTGAGCCTTTCGCTCACATTTCATTTGTTTTTAAAATCTTCTCCCCTTAGGTGGAATCCAGCTTAGAATTGACGAAGGGTCCGTAGATCGAACTTATGAGTAGTAGAAGATATGAGTAGGTTATTTATATAACTTAATCAAGGCATGTATTATTTTAATTTATCTCTTTACTTTGGACAATGGTTGTAATTTAAATATTATTGATACTATGTGTGTGCACAAGTTGTGGGTCGGTAGGACCCAACGTGTATTTCCTCTTTCTTTAATATTTTATTTCATTTTGTTTTTATCTTATTTGTTTAATCATTATAAACATTTGCTTAAAAGGGTTTTTAAATTATCACTACTTCTTAATTAATTAAATCCTTAAACCTGTGTTTTAATTAAAATTTCTACTTAATTAACTTAACCAACCATAAAAAACAAATTTACCCTTTTTTTATACAAGGGGAGGGGGAATGCCACCACTTTTGAGTGGAGCTAAGCGTGACTCGAACCTTTAACCTATGGTTGAGGTGGAAGGACTTACAATCAACTAAGCTGCCCTCATTTGTAAAATTTACCTCTTTTTCTAACTTTCTATTTTCATTGAATGTACAACTTGTAACATGCACGTGCCCTCTACTTGTATGTAAATAAATTGCACAATCAGTGTTGAATACATCAACATAAACCAGAGAAAACTTAGACTAAGCAAAATTAATTAGAAAAGTATACAATTCACATAGGCACAGCGTATGATTTAAGCAAAAAAGGCCTGTAATTTGCGTCATCTATACCCTTTTAAAGTCGATTTATCCGTCTAATATCCCATATTATTATCTTGTGGGATATTCCATTGCCATTAATCGGACATTTTTAAGGTACTTCTGAGTAGGCAAAATAAGGTGTTTACTGCATTATTTGGACATTTTTTAGAGACAGAATATTAAATGATTTACTATCATTCATTCTGAGAAATTTACACAGAATGCCCCTACAAATATTTCTTATCAATACCGCCCTTGTCTTTTTTTCCAAAAGGAAACTAAACTTTTCATTACTCATTTGCAATATCATCAAGTACAAAGGGGCGAATGAAATAAGGCAAAATGCCTATCCAAATATAATCACTAGAAAAAAAAACAAACGTAATTTGGCAAACAGTAGGCTACTTTATTCTGTTTACAAGAAACATAGCAAACAAAGCCATAATCAGCATATGACATAGTTTCTTTAATATCATCAACAACTGAAGATTCGAGGGCCCTCTACTTCAGACAACGAATAATTCAAACAACATTTACGGCATCCAATTCAACGACCCAGTCTGTGAAACGTACATCTATCACAAATATAACCACTTTCACGTACAACTAAGCACTACGAAATATGGGGACTAAATTTACGAAAGACACGAATGGCTGCAGCTTCTAACACACACCCAGCTTCATCTCTTACACAAATACTGACATTATAGTCCTTCACTGTTGCGTCCATGTTCACTTTCACCATACCTCCCCGTGGTGGCTTCCATCGAGTATCATTAAGCAAACAGAGAAAACTGAATAAAGAAACAAGTTGAAAATGAATTCTAGCTTCCCATCATGTCAATTATGCATGCAAGTGCCAATTGACATAGTCACATGCTATGGCCACCAATCATAGAATGTCAACTGATAAATCAGATGCTAGTTGTGGCAAACAAAGCGTGGCAATGGTTTTAGGTGAATAAGAAATATTCCTATCGGGTAATGGCATATGGACAATATTACTTGGCATTTTCTTTAATAAAATACTAATTGACACTATTTTACTTGGCACTATCTTTAAAACCCCCTACAAGCTAAGTGTGGTGAGTGAGACCACTCTACTCTTAGCTTGGTTTTGAGCTGATGGAAGAACGAGGCTGAAAGAGGCTCCGTGAGGACGTTTGCAACTTGCTCAAGAGCTGGTACATGCTGGACTAATAACTTGTGAGCCATGACTTTTTCTCGCATGGAGTAGAGGCCTAATTTGATGAGTTTGGCATGTGAGTAGAGGGCTGGATTTACTCTGAGTGCCACGATGCTTTGATTGTCACAACAAACAACATGAATTCTCATTTGGGTAATTTTAAGCTTTTGAAGAAGAGATTGCAGCCATGTGATTTTTGAGGTGACACTCGCTAGACTTTGACACTCAGCCTATGTGCTTGACCGAGAAACAGTGGGCTGCTTCTTGAACTCCAGGAGACTGGACACTCTCCAAGGAATATACAAAATTGGGAAGTGGAACAATGATCATCAAGGTCTGTGGCCTGATCCGAATCACAAAAGGCTTGAAGAAAGAGACTCAAGGGACTAGGCATATGTAAGCCAAAGTCGACAATTCCTTGCACGTATCTGAGTATTCTTTTGACTGCTTTCCAATGAGTTGTCAACGGATGTTGCATAAATTAACACACTTTGTTGACTGAGTATGCTATGTTAGGTCAAGTGACGGTGAGGTACTATAGTGCTCCGACAGTGCTTTTATATAGTTTTGGATTGTCCATGGGGTTTCTATTGGGGGTTGAAGTTTTTTGCCAGTCATCACTAGGGTAGGCAAAGGATTTGCATTGGCCATATGGACACGAGTGAGGAGCTCTCTAATGTATTCCTTTTGAGAGAGCAATGGACCACCATTGGCTATATGAGATACTTCAACACCAAGAAAGTAGGAAAGTACCCCCAAGTCCTTGAGTGAGAACTCTTTGTTCAAGTGTGAAATGAGATCTCGAAGTTCTTCCTTCTTGCTACGTGTGACCAAAATGTCATCGACATATACTAGTACAAAGGTTGCAGAAGTGGAAACCCAGGGTCTGGAGAGAATGCTTTAGTTTGTCAAACCAGGCTCTTGGGGCCTGTTTTAGCCCATAGAAAGCTTTGTTGAGTGTGCATACTAGAAGGCCCTGTTTTGAGTATTGTTCAAACCAAATAGGTTGTTCCATGTACACTGTCTCATGTAAGATTCCATTCAAGAATGCGTTGTTCACATCTAGTTGACAAATAGTCAATTCCCTCATTAGAGCAATGGCTAGAACTGTCTGAATTGTATTTGGCGTCACAACAGGGCTAAATGTCTCCACAAAGACCAAACCTAGTGTTTGGTGATAGCCTTTGGCCACCAAACGAGCTTTACAGTGCTTGATACTACCATCGATATTTTTCTTTATTTTATACACCCATTTGTAGCCTACTATTTTTCAGTCAACTGGTTTGGAAACAAGTGACCAAGTTTCATTTTTGAGTAAGGCTTTGTATTCTTCATCCATGGCAACTTTCCAGTGATCATGTTCGAGTGCCTCTTGAGCTCAGGAAAGTTCACTTATGAGAGAATATATGGTTAAATGGACTTTAGGCTTGTAGGTGCCAGCTTTGGATTGAGTGACCATATGATGTGGTGGATACTTGGCAGGTGTTGGCTGTGAGAAAAGTTCTTGATCAGTTATAACATTTGATGGACTTGGATGACTAACACTATCCTCAGACTTTCGGGGTGAGTTGGTGTGACATTTGGAGTTTGGAGTGGACATGGAAGGATGAGAAGAAATGAGACTTGGTGAGTCAAGAGAATCATGGGAAGGAGGACATGGTGTAATAGGTCCAACAGGTGAGATAGCGGATCTTTGAGTTCACTTGGGACATTAGCTAATGGCAATGAGTATATATCCGATGAATAAGAGGTTGAAGTAAATGGGGCTAAATTTGAGCAGGACAAACGCTGTTCAACAAAGTCGACCTGGCATGAAATATATATTCTGCCATCATTGCTACGAGACTTGAAGCCCTTGTGTTGAGTTCTGTAGCCAAGGAAAACACAAGGTGTAGAGTGAAATTCTAATTTATGCTGATTATATGGTCTTAAGCAAGGAAAACAAGCACAACCAAAAATTTTTAGAGATGAGTAATCAAAGTATACCTCTGGAGCGGGGTTTCTTCGTGAAGGACTGATAGGAAGTCGATTGATAAGATAAACACTGGTTGAGATTGCATCATCCCAGAATTTAAAGAGAGTGAGGCTTGTGCAAGGAGTGTTAAGCCGAGTTCTGAAATGTGTCTATATTTATGTTCGATAATGCTATGTTGTTCAAATGTATGAGGGCAAGACAATCTATGCAGGATACCATGAGTTTTGAGAAAGGGGGTTAAAGGATGGTCTTCACCCCAAGTCAGTTTGGAGCATTTTGATTTTCTTATTGAGCAAGAGTTTAACTTGAGACTTGAAGTGAATGAAAACTTGGCATACTTTGGATTTGAGTTTGAGAAAAAAAATCCATGTATACCGAGACTATGTGTCAATAAAGCCAACATAATATTTAAGGCCGTTAGTTGAAGTTGTATAAGATGCACCCTATAAATCAGATGTCATGAGTTGCAAGGGTTCTGTGTTTTGTGTCACTGAATAAGGGAAAGGTAATTCATAGGTCTTCCCAAGTTGGCAAGAAGAGAAAAAAGGAAAATTTTCATTAGCATTGACAGAGACGTTAAATTAGACAAAACTTATTTAAGGACAGAGATGGCAGAGTGCCCGAGTCTACTATGCCACAGTTCTAGGACTTCACTATTTTTATTGACGGACTTCTTTGGACATTGAATATGCAACTCTTGATCTGATGAACCTACGACAGAATTATTTGGAAGTCTTACTAACAGCTAACTTGGAGATAGCTGTGATGTGGTGACTGTAGTGGGCTTGGTAAGTTGGAATCGATAGAGTCCTTCATGTTGAGTCCCTTTAAGTGGAGGTGTCCCCTCCGGGGGCAAAATTTGATAAAAAGGCCACCTAAAAATTTTAATGGAGACATGACTTCTTTTTTTTTGCATCCAAAATTAAGCTTTTTGAGCAGAAAAAATGCTTTTTTTTTTTTTTCATCCTGTTAAGGTTTTTTTTTCTTATTTTATATATATATTTTTATTTTGTTGAAGTTTTTTTCTTCTTTTTTTATTTTAGATGACATAATAAGGAGGCCATTTATTCAATTTTAAAATTTCTATAAGACACAAAAAGATGGGTGAAACTCAAAATAGACATCATTATCTTTGGAGAATTGACTAACACTTAACAAATTTCTGGTGATATTAGTAACATAAAAGTAATTTTTATAAAGAGTATTGCCGTTTACAAAGGGGACTTTGAAGAATTACAGAACCCAAGTGTCGAATAGCCAAACCTGAACCAGTGCCCATCAACAATTTGCTTGATCCTTGGTACTCAGTTCCAAAGCTCAAGAAGCTTAGGTCATTGGTCACGTGGTTTGTTGCACCCGAGTCCGGGTACCACCAATTGTCAAGGAGTGCTTCAGAATTAGTTGAAGCAATTGCCGCCACTGGATTTGTTGCCAAATTTCCTCCATTGTTAAGCCTAGAGAAGTTGGTGTCAAAACGATGGTAACATTTTTGCACTGAATGGCCGTACCTAACACAAAGTTGGCATTGTGGGCGATGCTTGTTGCTCCAAGATCGGCCTCTACCACGACCATTGCGACCTCCATTTCAGCCTCCATGACCTCTTCCATACAGAGGAGCCCCAGTTTGAGACTGACCGTTCGGTGTTTGTGAAAATTTTGAGAGAAATTTCCATTTCCCCCTCATCTCTTCAAGTTAGAGTGAAATGCCAAATTTGTAGAAGGAATAGTTCCATTTGTATTGACTGTGTGTTGATCTATTCTGAACTCATGAGCCAACAAGAGCGCACAAACATCTGATAGGGATAGAAGTTCAGTTCTGCAACTGGCATCAACAGCTACATAGTCGTGTTCATGCTCTACTCTAGCCAAGATGTGAAGCACTTGATCTTCTTCAGAAATAACATAGCCACAGCCGGCAAGCGTGTCGGTGCAATTTTTCATCTTGCTCAAATATTTTCATTGTCAGACCATCCTTCTTGAGGGTCTATAGTTGCAATTTATATTGTATTGGCTCGAGCTGTCCCTTGAGCTGCAAAAAGTTTGTGGACTCGACTAAATCTGGGGAGCTGTCTGGCACCCAACCATTTGTGCTTGAATATTACTCATAGAGGCGAGAAGAAAGGAGACTAACAACTGATGTTGTCTCAACCACGCCACATATTCAGGATTTACAGATTTTGGGCGACCTCCAATAGAAGGCGTCAAGTTAGAAGGACATTAAGTGGTATTGTCCACGAAGACTTCAACACCCAAGCCTCGAATCCTAACAGAGATTTGTCGATGCCAAAGAAAGAAGTTATCATCAATGAGCTTGATAGAGTTGGATAATTATTTGTATTGATGGTGTGGAAACTTGGTGAGTTGCGGTGGAAATTGGTACATGTGACTATGAAGTGTACATTTTAAAGGGCCAAAATTATTTATTTGTATTTTTATTTTTTGTTAAATCTTTAATTTAATTACATTTTTATGTTAATAAGTATTTTTGTACCTTAGTGTGTAAATATGTTTAATTATGTGTTTTTAGTGTGATTTTATGTTTAAGAATATTTTTAGTAATTTTTAGAGCCGTTTATATATGTTTTATAATTGTTTAGTTTGTAAATAATCAAAATCGTAAAAAAAAACGTGTATTTTATTTTGAGTCTTTAAGTTTTGTAAATATGTTTTATAATATTTGTAATAATTTTTAAAAATATTTTCGAGTCTTAAATAATATATTTATTAAGATTTGTTAATTTTAGAAGTTTTTATTTATTGTGTTCTGAGTGTTTAATTGTAAAATATATATTTTTAAAATTATTGTAAGAATTATGACTATAAAATAATTATTTTTAGTTTGTTTATTTTATTTTAGATTTAAAATTTAGAGAAAAACAGAACAAAATGGCACAAAAGAGATAAAAACAGATCTCAAATGCACAAGAAATCAAAAAAAATTCAAAATTTAAAAAAGAAATACCACATGGCAGATTCTGGGCCGTTAGATTGAACCGCCAAAATCATCTATGCTGTCCGCGTGTATTCTGGCTCGTCAGACTCCTCGAGTTGATTTCCTATGGCCTACTACACGTGCTCTTAGTCAGCGTTGCGTTTCTAACCATCGTATCAACAAACAAAGAGCCATCCAATAGCTAGCATACGTCCCTGTAGTCCCGACCAGCTTCACTCGATCTGAGCCATTCTTTTAGTCTATGTTTGCATGTTTGACGCTCCAGATCGCATGTATTCGTGTTCTGTGTGACACTTGATCATCAGTTAATTTGGGCATCGTAAAGACCTGTTTCACATGGAAAGAGCAAAAAGAACAAAAAATCATAACAATCAGCTAGATGCTGATTGGCTAGGCAACTGTTAAGGCACCCCTTAAATCTCACTTTTATTATTGAAATAATGCCCAAGGTAGTACATAAAGTTTGACGAGGTAGAAAGATGATCTTGTATATATAGAACTTTGGTATGGATTTTAACTTTATATCTGTTTTGTAATGTTCGTATTTTTGTGGAATAAATTATATTTTTCAAGTTTTTAGCAATTATTAGAGTTGTTATGTTGCTTATTTGTACATAAATTCAGTCATGCTTTGTTAACGTAATTTAATCGTATTGTATAATTAATATTAATAATAATGAGATAATCCTTAATTTTATCGAATGTCTTTTACTACAATATAACTTTTTATGTTATCGATTTTAGATATTTTATAAAATAAGATGTTGCTGAAATTAATGTAAAAATTTATTTCATTTAATTATAATAAGTTTGATTGTTGTTATCTTTTCTATTTTAAAATTATGTTAATTATAATTATGACAATAGTAAAAGTTTTCATAATTAGTGCCGAAAATTACTAGTGAGAGGTAAGTATTTTTCTACTTTTTATATGAAAACTTTTACTGTATTATAACTTGCTATTTGTCACTTTTGGTCGACTTATAAAATTAGTAAAAGTGATTGTAATTAATGAGAAACGACAGAACAAATCAAATGCTTTATATATATTTATTTAAAGTTCAAATTCCATACCGATTACGAAACATACATATAATTCTCAAAGCTTTGCGATATTAATTTTATGTTTTAAAATCTTATTTAAAATTTTCAAAGATATTTGTTCTCTTTTAATTTTTGTTCTGAAAAATCCTTTGCCACTTTAAACCAAAAATTTTCAATTTTTCAAAAATTTACCTGTATGTGGATACGACAACTTTTCTATTTTACAAACATCCACATTTAAAAAATCATTTTGTGTGATAAAACAGTGTAGAAATGGGTATTTGCACTTGAGAATCTGAAGAGCTATTAGTGATTGATCCTTCTTACCCATGGCAACGGAGAAAGAATAAAGAAGAAAAAAAAGGTAACCTAAGTGGGCTCTAGTGCCAACAAAGAAAACCGAATAAAGAAACAAGTTAAAAATGAATTCTAACTTCCCCTCATGTCAATTCCTTTACAAGAGATATGTATACAAGTGCCAACTAGCATAGCCACATGCTATGATCATCAATCATAGAATGTCAACTGACAACTCACATGCTAATTGTGGCAGACAAAACTTGGCAATATTTTTAGGTGAGCAGGAAGTATTCCCATTGGGTAATAGCTTATGGGCAATACGACTAGCATTATCTTTAATAAAATGCTAATCGGCACTATCTTTAACAAGCAAGAGTCGGAACATGAGAAACACCCACCTTAGAACAAGATTGGTAAGCCCCCAACAGTCTCCCCGCATGGTAAATAATACCAATCGACACGCTATTCTGCCTTCAAACACTCGTGTATTTTTGTCCAACCATAAGCCCCAAGGAATCATATAGATCGAATGTCTCAATATTCTTCACTGACACATTGCCCAAAACAAAATTGCACAAAGAACTAATAGGCCCTCCAGGTAAACGTTGAAGAAGATTCCATAAGGCATGGTCCGACCAAACCTCTTGAGCATGTTGACATTGCCATAAAGCACGGGATACATCTTCCATCTCTTCGGAGCAAATTGGGCAAGATATGCATACCTTGATACCATGACGAACCAGTTGGGAATTAGAAAGGGAAGCTTTGTAGCATGCACCCCAAGCATGGATTTTTACCTTGCTTGGAATCCTTACATTCCTTAAACGATTCCACCATTGAGCTGCACCATCTTATCTAGAATAACCAACCATACCACGTCTTTTCATCTTAACATAGTGGCCTGATCTCACTAAATACACCCTTTACTATCATAATGCCACACATAAACATGCTCTCTTTGAGAAAAACCAACAGAAAGGCCTTTATCTCTTCTCCACCCTGCAGCATCAAGCAAATCAGCCACCAATATATCTTCCACGTCATCTTGAGGCCATGTAACGGGAAGAAAACTTGTACGTCTCGGAAGCCAAGGGTCTTTGAACACCCTAATATTCTTACCATCTCTAATCTTCCATTATAAGCCACATTTGAGCATATCTCTACTCCACACAATGCTATGCCATATATATGAAGGGTTATTACCGATACATGCCTCTAGAAAGTCCTTCGAATGACAGTACTTTGCCTTCAAGAAACTAACCATAAGCAACTATGGTTGGTAATGATCCACACCCTTGTTTGTCTAATAAAGCTTTGCTAAAAGCCTCCATAATCTAAAACCTATACCACTTCACACTTAGCCTTACAAAGTTAGTTCATCGAACCCAATAAATTTTGCTCTCATCACCCCTACATCCCTACAAAATCTCCCAAAAAGGGAATGAAGCTCATTGCATAAAGTGGAATATTTTCACCTCTATTCGAGACATTAGTTAGAACTGATGCGTTAGAACTAACAAAATTACTTTGAACCATGATTTTTAGTTGTTACCAATGTTTGAAACTTTGTTAAAATGTTGGTTTGAACCAAAAGTAGTTGAAACCATGGCTTGGAGTTTGAACCATAATTTGTTAGTTTGAACTAGTATTTGATAAGTTTGAACCAAAAATGTATGTTTAAACCAAAAAATGTTGGTTGGAATTGAAGCCCTCAGTTTCAACTGATTAGGCTTAACATCAGTTGTAACTAATGATGGGTGAAATATAAGTTTAGGTTTGAACTTAAAACATACATTCATTTTTTAATACCGTCCACTTTATAATTATTTTCTTTTTAATTGAATTTATTGTTTAACATTTGATCCAAGCAAACAACCCTTACACATTCCCTGTACTCCTTTCCCTCTATCAAAACACTCTCTATGCCTCCCTCTCTCTCCTCTCTCTCCCTTTCGCCTCATCTCTGTCTCCTATCTTTCTCTATACCCTACTCTCTTTTCTCTGCTCCCAAATTAACAACGAAGCCTGCATGTCTTTTTGAGTTTGACAATGCCACGAGTGTTGCAATTGATCTTCTCCAAACAATTTCTTCTCCGTCAATCTCATCCTCCATGCAAGTTTTGCGCTTTAAATCTTTAAGTTTGGTTGCCGTCATGGAGATGGGGTTTAAGTCTACTTTGATATTGGAAGGGACGATTTTGGTGGCCTTTCCTTCTCTTAGAGACATACCATGTGAGTGTTTTAGGGAAAAAAAAACTTTTACAAGGAATGTGAGCATTTTGAGAGGCAATGAAAAATGGGTTGTTCTTGGTTTTGGAGAAAATGAGGAGGTTTTGATTAGGTTTGGGGTGTCATAAGAATGGCAAATGTTGTTGATGGGGTGGATTTGGAGGTGTTTGTTGAAACATATAAGAGAGAGTTTTTAGTTTGTAAGTGTATAAGTACTTATTGTATTTCCATGGTTTTGTATGAAAAGAAAAGATCAATGACCTTCCAATCTTTCTATGGCAATGTAACTAATTCTGACATGGTCTAAGACGTTGCGTTTGAGTCTCTGAGAAACGAAATGGAAAAGGAATTTACTACCATGGGACTGTTGATCGCCATTTTCTTTCTTTTTATGGTTCATACAAATAAATATATTTTACATATGATAAATATAAGGGAAATTGGGCTGAGTGCCCTTTTTAATGGCTTTTTGAAAATAAATGATCGTACTTTTGTAAAATTAGATAAATGACTCCTCCTTATAAATTATAAAATCAAAGTGCGAAAATAAAATTCATCATTATTAATAAAAATAACGTTTGACGGCACTCCAAGTGGCCGACCTAACAGAGTATGTTGTCGACTATTAAACATGATGCTCTAAGAAGAAAAATGTTGTAATATGTTTTTGGAGAAATTTTATCTATAAAGAGTTCATTTATTGTTCATATACTAAATGTTGTCCTATTTACGTTCATATTTATTGAATGTATGATAAGTAAACAAAAATCTTGAATGTATGATAAATAAACAAAAATCTAAAACTGTCAGTCTGAACCTTTAAGAATCATGCATATGATAGACAGATTATGCAGAAGATATGAATCTTAAAGGTAATGGTCTAAATCATAAGATCCACAATCGAGCAAATAAAGTTAGACGCTTTATTCATGCTAAGATTCTTTTGTTGTCTTGGTCATCAAAGTAGGACTCCATAAGTAGAAACATTAGTGCATTGTTATAGCTGACGATGCATTGGATCGAGACATAAAGTTAAATTGATTTGGATTAATAATTCCATTTGTGTAAATCAATTTACTTTAGACGATCATATGTGTTGTGTCTTAATCTTGAAACAACTAATGGGCCTATACTCTTGACTTTTGTCTTTTGATATACCAAAGGGTAATATCCTGACTTTATAATGGTACGCATACTGTTATGTTGGAAACATGACTTTGGATTACATAGACCTGTTATTCATAGATATAGAATCTATAGCTCTTTTTGTAGAGTTAATAATATTCTCTTATATGCATTATCCTATAATTGGAAGACTAAAGTGTTCAATCATTTGGATGCATAGGTCTAACTAAATGTTATACTATATTTGGATAGTAAGTTTTTTAATAGTAAGAGATAAAAATAATCGAGAAGGTAAAACAAAATTTATCCTTAAGCCAATTATGAATATCCTATGATGATGCAACACATCATGATATGTCATAGATACTTAGCTTACTTGAAGCATTGTAATTTTATATAGTTCAAGAGTGTAGCTCTAAGCTTTTAGTGGAGTAGCGTTTGAGTTGATAATCATAAAATATGTATATAGGATATTGTATTTTACAATTATAAGAGCTTGAATTATCTAGGTCCATCAAGTCCTTTTACTAGCTCATGATAAATCCTGCAATGATACGAGGTACTTTTTCAACAAATTGGTGACTTATGTTAAATTATTGGATTAGCTAAAATTCGACAAGATCAGCTAATTCATGTCTGTTTATCGGTTGAATTAATTTACGAATTAATTTTGTAAATTAATTCAAGATATACATGTTGAATTATTGAGATAATATTTTATTTTCTATGAGATTATCTAAATATGACTGTTTTGATTAGAAAACTTGTTTATTGGGTTATTTGAATTAAAATTGAGGCTCTATCTAAGAATCTAGGATGGAAAATAGAAGATTTTTGGGGATCATATTATCACAAGTTTGGTAGGTCGATTTGCTAGTTTGGCCTGCCGATGGAGTAAGTTCGGTAGGCCGGTAAATAAGTTCAAACTGTCGATCTAATGATAATCTAATTATGCATTTTAGATGCGATTTTCATTAGAAGTTGATTCAAATTCAAATTTTAAGGCCTTATCTGATAATAAATAACCCCAGGTCCGACATCTATAAATAAAGGGTGAGTTTTCTCAATTTTTTAAATCAGTTGAGAAGTATAGAGTGAGTACTGTAGTGTGAGAAACTCTAAAACTCCTTGAGAGCTATTGTTCAAAGTCAAGAACCTGAGCTCTAGGTCTTCTCAATTGGTTAGAAGGAGAGTTACCAGAGGAAGAGCTATACGACGTGTGACCACTCACACTCCGATCGTGGATAGAGAATTAAAAAGAAGACAAGTTGGTTGCTCTTCTAGAATGTTCTTCTCTTCACTAATTGTTGGTGCACTTCGACATACAAAAGTTTAGTAAGATCTATAATTAATTTATGTATATAGCATGTCAAACTTGTGTTTTGAAAAATACTCTGATTTAAAAATTTTAAAATTCTATTGCGTACTCGTTTTCCAACCTATTAATTATAAAATCAAAATGACAAAAATAACATTCCCTATTATTAATAAAAATAATGTTTGAAGGCACTCTAAGTGGCCAACCTAACAGAGTATGGTACCAACAATGTCTGGAGATGCTCGGCTGTGAGAAAAGAGGAGAAAGAAGAGAGTGAAAGTTAGGTTTTGGTGGTTTTTTTAAGATTTGTTATTTACAGGTTTATCAGTGATAACCTCAAGTTTATCACTGATAAACTAGATAAATAATGTGGCACTTATAATGCTTGGAGATGATGTACAGTGAGAGAAGAGGGAGGGAGGGAGGAAAGAGAAAGTTAAGGTTTGAGTTTTTTTAGCTTTTGTTATTTAAGTTTATCATTGATAAACTATAGCTGATTTATAATTAGTGAATGTTATCTTTGTTCTTTTGACTTCATAATTAACAAGGAATGATCATTTGCCCAATTTTAAAAAAGTATGCTCATTTATTTTATAAAAGCCTTAAAGAAAGGTCATTTGTCTATGTATCCCTTGATATAATTTCTTTTTAGTAGGGGAGTTCACGAGCGGTTTTGACAGTTTTTTCCTTCAAATCACCAACTAAACCAAAACTAAATTTAATTCTTGAGCAGTTTAGGCGGATTGATATTTTTACAGAAACCAAACCAAACCAAACTACTCATATTTGGTTTGGGCGGTTTGGTTTGGGCTGTTTATACTTAAGATTAAAAAAGTTTTAATCTAACACAAATCAAAATAAAATATCTTAAAAGTTTACCGTTCAAAGTTCAAATTAAAGGTCATCAACAATGAACTAGAAAGTCAAAATTATAACACAACATAAGACAACACAATTAAGTTTTAAAGTTGAACTAAAGTTTTCCACTTGCGTTGATGAATCTATCCTCCTATTAACATCCTCAATTGATGCTCATAATCTCTGCAGATGACTTATCTATAACGAACAAAGATAAAAACCATATGAGTTCTTTTCTTTTTTTTACACATTGATAATGCAATAAATAATTAAGTGAGAAAGTAAAGAAAGTTACCTGACTCAATTTCTAAATAAGCTTCCAAATCTTCTAATTGTGGTTTTAGATCTAGTGGGAGGCTTAACCAATTTTGAGTGCAAATTAATGCCTCTACCATTGTTGTAGAGGCGAAAGTGGAAAGGGGGAGACAAGCTAAGGTTACATGACTTTATTCACTTTTGCTTTGAGGTTTTTTTGCTCTAAGGTTTTTCTTTGGCTCTAAGTTAGTTATCTGTTTTTTTTCTTTATTTGATTTTTTTTTTATATATATATGCTGATGAGGAGGAGTAACGTGTAGAGAAAAGTGAAATTTCTATCAAAAAAAAGGGGGAAAAGTGAAATTGTAGGATATGAAGGGATGTATTTTATATATATGTAGAATTTAAAATAATCTATATAAAAAATAATAAATATACTTATATAAAAATATTTTATAAAAAATTATATATATGGTAGATTGGTGGGTGGTTTGACGAGCAATTTGAGTGGGCGGTTTGAGAGTGCCAAACCATTAGTCAAACTATTCAAAATAATTTATGTAAAAACTACCTGAACCACTCAAAATTAAAATAAAAGCCACCGAATTGTTTCGGTTTGGCTTGGTTTAGACGGTTTAGGCCATTTAGTAGATGATTTTTTTAACACCCTTACTTTTTAAGAAAATTAAGTTAGATAGTTTTTTTAATAACTTATTTAAAATAAATAATTATATTTTTTAAAAAAATTAAATAAATAACAATTTATTAGTAATAAACTCATAAAATTTATTATCTTATTGTAGATAAAGAATCAATTAACTTAATTTTAAAGATTAGGACCATTATATTAAAAGTATTTTAAAAAGGCCATTTACCCTCAATACCTCCTTTTTATTTCTTTTTATGTCCGTCGCTTTCTCGGCGGCCGCAGCCGCTTGCAACGAAGTGCGATTGATGCTTTTGTATTAGTTAGTGTGTTCGTTTAGCTTGGCTAAGCTATTCCTGATTTTCGGTCGATAGCTCTTTGCAGATATAATCAACCATTGATTATTGGGGTGGACAAAGCCTCTACAGCCCCAACCATTCGGCAGCAAACAGCCAAAGCAAAACCTCATTGGCAGACGATGACGATGCGCAGTCCGTCTCGTGTTCCCACCGAAGAAGAGGAAGACGATCATGGCGAGGTTTTCCTCGACGAGTCCGACATAATCCATGAAGTTACCGTCGATGAAGAAGGTTTCTCTTCTCTCTCTCTATATATAATTATATAGACAGACGTGCACATGTATAAGTCGATTGATTATTGATTACTTGATGTACTTAATGCGATGCAGACCTTCCTGATGTTGATGAAGATGCCGAAATTGCAGGTACTTTTACTTTTAACTCCATTTCTTTGCAATTCTCTTTCTTTTTTTTTTCCTCTTTTTTTAGGAAATGGTGTGAAATATCACTTTTTCAAATCTAACCAAGGTAAACGATAAGTCTTAAAAATATTTTTAATAAATATTAAATCTATGAAGTAAATAATTTATTTGTTTTTTATTTATAATGTAAATAATTTTTATTTATGCAGTAAATAAATTTAAGAGGTGAATAATATCTTTATTTTTTATTTATAACATAAATATTTTTTTATTTACAGTTATTTATAAATGTAAATATGATATTTATTATAAATATTTTAAAACTTAATATTTATTTTAAAAACTTTCAAAAATCTGACAATTTTTTTTCCACCTCTCTTTTTTTATTATCATTGATGAATCAGTTTGTGCCTTTTGTTTTTTCAGCTTCTAGTTTATTTCTCTATATTTTTGTTTTTCTGGACTTAAGCTTCTGTTAAAATCTCTCGATATGATAAATCTTCATGTAAATCTTTTAGCTTTACTTTTGTTTTGTTGGGTTTCAGATGAGGCTGATGATTCCATGCACATCTTCACTGGCCATACTGGTACTAATATAACTAGCTTTTTCCTTTCTTTGTCTGTTCTTTACTTTTTGATGCATTTGAATTGTTAATATGTATTGGTTTTTAGTGTGATTTGGTGAGTGTAATAATTGAAGCAAGATTGCTGTACCATTGTAACAGTTTGTATGTAAATTTTGATCTTTTAAGGCAGTACTATGGCTGTCATGGAGTTGGCTATCATGGAGTTATATTATTTTAGCAATCTATTTTCTATTCTTTTAGTTACAAAAACTTAAGTAACCTATGCCGCGCGAAGTAAGTAACATGAAGTTTGTGTTTGGGACGTTTTGGATACATAAACAAACTAGTGAGAAACTAATTGTCAACCTCTTCCAGATAAGCTATCCTTTGAAAAAAGAAAAAGGACAGAAAAGAAGGAGCAAAAGAAAAAAGAATTTGTGTCTTCGATTCACAAATGATGTATGTACCAACTTGGCCCCTCTCACATGGTTTAAGGATATTGAAGAACAATTTATGATTAAGCTACCTTGAGGCGTCAATGATATACAATTATGAAGAGATAAGTGACTAGTTTGAGCGTTGGATCTCTTCCTGGATGAGAGTATCGAGTTAGGAGAATGTAATATCTTCTTTTTCTAAACTTACACGTCAAGTTTTACACCACGTCTTTGTGAAGGAGGCCTCAGGATATGACTCGTTTTAACATTTTTTTTTCTGTTTCAATGGAGTAGTGTAGTCAGTTTAGACAGTAAAACATATAACTCTTTGTTGAATTGTCTCTAAGAACAATATGCTAATGTGAATGTTGTCAGATGGAACATTTGAAATTACATGCAACAGTATATAGGTTAACGTTCAATGGTTGATGTATTTATTCTAAATTTATTTTATATATCTTCACTTACATAGATATTTCTGTTGGACAGGTGAGGTTTTTGCTGTTGCCTGCAGCCCAACAGACGCCACATTGGTGGCAACTGGGGGTGAAGATGAAAAAGGCTTTCTTTGGAAAATTGGTAAAGGAGATTGGGCTTTTGAGCTTCATGGTATGAGCATGACAAAACAGCTGAATGCTGTTCTTCTTTGTTCATTGTTGTTCATTTTCAATTAATATACTTTCGCTCTGTGTCCGGGGTTTTTGAAGTAGCTAAATAAGTATTTGCATGATTTTTAGATCTTGTGCTCACTTTGCTGCATTTGTTTCTCTTTGATGCTTATCTGCAGGCCATAAGGATTCTGTGTCTAGTTTGGCCTATAGCACTGATGGACAGATGCTTGCTTCTGGAAGCCTTGATGGGATTATTCAAATCTGGGACATTACCTCCGAAAACCTAAAATGCACACTTGATGGTCCCGGAGGGGGCATTGAGGTGAGATTGTGGGGCAATATTGAATGGAATTTTTTTTATTTTTATTTTTGTTATTGCTTTTTATGTATCTATCTTAAATTGAGTTTGAGCTATGTGACTTCTCAGTGGGTCAGGTGGCATCCTAGAGGACATCTTGTCTTGGCTGGTTCTGAGGATTCTAGCGTTTGGATGTGGAATGCTGACAAGGGTGCCTATCTTAATATGTTTTCAGGTCACGGTGCTAGCGTGACTTGCGGTGATTTCACTCCTGATGGTAAGAAATAGCTCTTGATCTTTTTTTTTAAGAAGCATAGCTCTTGATCTTGATGTTTAATTTATTTATTTCATGTATTGTAGTAGCTTTATTTCTTTTCCAAAATGATGTCATTCAAATTTCATTCATTGTTCTTATTTATCTTTCTTTTGGTGGTCGCTCAAGGCAAAACAGTATGTACTGGTTCTGATGATGCAACTTTAAGGATATGGAATCCAAGAAGTGGTGAAAACATTCATGTGGTTGGAGGTATGTATTTCAATTTTCATTTAAAGTTTTTTACTTCCTTTTCCTTCTGGTTAAAGTGACTGAAAATTGAACTGTGTGTAATTTGTCTGAAGTTGGGTTTAGTTCATTAGATTCTGGGTTCTTCTGTAAATTTAAGATAGCATGAGGTTGCCTTCTATGATCATAGGTTTTATATTGTCAATTCAGTAATTTGTTGCCTTCTATGATCATTGGTTTTATATTGTAAATTCAGTAATTTAGATTTTAGAGTACTTATTGTAGTTTATATATTTGGCAAATAAACCATGCCATGGTTGTTACTTGTTTACAATAGCTAGTTCTATTTATATTCAACAAACTTAACCTTATTATTATTATTATTTTTTTCATTCTTTGCCTGCTTTTATATAGAGCATTAGCATTACAGCAATGGTGTTGGTTGTTTCCTAGTTGGCATAGATTGTCGTCTTTCATCTTTCTCAGTTTCATGCATTTCATTTTGCATGGCGGGTTCCTGGTGTATCAAGTGATCTGGGGATTTCTGTTTTATGATAATTTTTTCATGATCAGTTAACTTTTTATACTTTCAGTACTTTTTTTTGGGTCTTATTTTTAATCCTTGACACTTGCTCTTCTCCAGGTCATCCATATCATACTGAG
This sequence comes from Artocarpus hirsutus, assembly GCA_946598075.1. Taxonomy (NCBI): domain Eukaryota; kingdom Viridiplantae; phylum Streptophyta; class Magnoliopsida; order Rosales; family Moraceae; genus Artocarpus; species Artocarpus hirsutus. The sequence continues at coordinate 19,731 of CAMOHE010052424.1, read as the reverse complement.
GGATTGACATGCTTAGCAATAAGCTCAGAGTCAACTCTTGCTCTTACTGGTTCAAAGGATAGCTCTGCCCACATAGTAAATATAACAAGTGGAAGGGTATTTTTTTCCCCTTTTGAACAGATAATAAAAAAACAACTGAAACTGAGCAATCCACTGATAAACTGTCGCTTTACTAGGATCCAACAATGTGATATTTGGTACATAACATTCAATTTGATTATTTAAGGCAGATGTAAAAGGGAGTATCGATTGTAGCTTCCACATTCTGAGGACTCCAATAAAGTTACGATCATATGATGCTTGTCTGCCTTAAATAAACTACTTGAACCTTAGAGACCTAGATTTTCACATGCTGTTACAAACCTAAACGCATGAGCAAGAATAATCAAGTCTTTTTGTGTATTTGTTTTGTAGCGGTTAAGATTTGATCTCATGGGCCATCTTCCTTTGTTCCCCTGCAGCATTTTTTTCCCTTAGTTATTGGTACAAGTTGTGTCTGCATATATAAAAAGCTTTTTTTGCGTACAATTTGGCGTTTGCTGTTGCTATATGTTCAAAGTGGTTTTGGTGGGTGTTTCCTCTAAAAAAGGTCTTGCATGTGGCAGGTTGTTAGTTCACTGGTTTCTCATTCAGATTCAATCGAATGCATTGGGCTTGCTACAGGGTACTGTCAAATCATAGGAGCTCTCTCTCTCTCTCTCTCTCTTTCTCTCTGTGTTAGTATGTGAACGAATCTCTCAGGAAAAATAGAATGTGAACGAAGCTAGAAATATTTTAGTTTTGTTGATAATAAAGCATCGTAACTTACCATGTAGAGCCTAGAATTACGCCAAGCTCTCTCCATGAAATTCAGACACATTTAGGTATCTTTTTTGTACTTAAACTCTCCAAATCGTCAATGTTTTGCAGTTTCTATGTACATTGTTTAATGTGAAATGGCGTGAAGTGTTGCTTAGTAAATGCAAGACAGATGCAAATTTGAAGACACAAGAAGCTTTATACAAAAACTGTTGCTTTGTTTTGTCTTCACAATAGAGTTCGTTTATATGAAAACCATATCTCTAGCCTTTCAATCTGGCAATCAATTGGACTCTTGATTCAGTATTCTTCTCCTAGTAAACTTGTGACAAACTATGTATGTCAGTTCCCCTTGGGCCGCTACAGGAAGTATGGATCAGAAGCTTATCATATGGGATTTGCAGCATTCAATGCCTCGTTCTACTTGTGACCATGAGGTCTGTTGAGGTTTTGTTTCTTGTGATATTGAGTGATGTATTTGCATATTCTTCTTGCCCATTAATTACATCTATTTTAGGAAAACTTGGTTGAAACCAAAAAACTCTTACATGCTACAAAGGGAGAGCTCACGCTTGCTTCAGTGTTTTGAGCTAAAGTTGATTTAAACCAATGTTGCCAAACACTCGATTAGTTTTGCCTTAGGCTGATTTTTATTTTTTTTTATTATTATTATTATTATTATTATTTTGGATCAAGATACATTTGGAGTTCAAATCTCTATTACAGGTGTAACTAACCGAGTGAAGCTCTGAATTTTTGACAGGATGGTGTAACTTGCTTGGCATGGCTTGGTGGATCTAGGTTCCTAGCCACTGGTTGTATGGATGGAAAAGTGAGAATATGGAATTCTCTCTCCGGTGAGTGTGTAAGAACCTTCAGCGGCCACTCTGCTGGTGTTCAAGGTCTATCTCTTTCTGCCAACAGAGATTTCCTTGTTTCGGCATCTTACGACGGAACAGCCCGAGTTTTTGAGATTGCAGAATATCGATAAGCAGTAGAAGACTGCATACTCGTAAACTATTCAAACCATCTGGCAGTCACTCATTGTATGTTTTCCTTGAGGATACTCAGATGCATTCCTTTTGCTTTTCCGATGCAACACTGCGTTGTAAATTATTTTCTTGGTATTGTGTGGCTTAGCAGGTCACTTGAGCTATCTATTCTTTCCTTTGCTCATTTTCCTTTAGGACAAGTGAAGTGCAACGTGTGGTAAAGAAGTCGCTTTAGTAGCAAACTAGATAACTTGAGATTGACATCTGATAAATCCTGGCTTTTTTTAAACCCAATGTTTTGCATGATATGGTCTCTTGTGTAGTTTTCCAACTGTTGTTCGTTGAATATGATGGTTAGTTACCGATTTTCATGCCAACTTTATGCCATTCCGCTAAGAAGATGATGGTCTGTAATGGAATTTAAACGGGACGCTAAATTTTATGCTCTTGCAAATGCATCTACTCAATTTGGGAATGTTGATTTGAATCAATTGATTTAAAACACTGTAACATATGACAGTTTTACGTCGTAGTTTATTTTTATTTTATATTCTAGTATGTGAGAGTTTTAAGCCTATTGAGTTCAAATCAATTGGTTTAAATCGGTTCTTTTAACACGATTTGTCGTCAAGAAAAGACGTCAATTTGTGGGTGCCATGAGCATCATGAATTTATTTGGGGTTTATATAAAAAGGTATGCCTAAATTTTGTGTCCATGGGTTCAAGGTATTATTATGATATTTTTAAAACCCATGATGTATTTATTTAATGTTTTTCAAAGAGCACACTGGATACAAAAATAATAACTAAAAAAAGAAAAGTTATTTACCTTTTTATATGTTGTATTTTAGGTTTATTTAAACATTTAGCTTTTGATTTTTTATCATATTACATTTATATCTTTATATTAGATCTAACATATAAATTTATAATTTTTTTCAGTTAAGTTTTAGTTTTGATGTAAAAAATTATCCAAAATACCCTTGAATAGAAAAAATAAAAGACTATAAAAAAGTAAATGAACTTTAAACGGTTTTGACCTTAAAAATATCTAAAATACCCTCAAAATGGATTTTTTTTTTTGGTTTGTCTACGTATTTTTTGTTTTTGTTTGCTTCTTCTTTTAAAAAACTTGTCTTTTTTTTTTTTCTTTCACTTAAAGATAATTTGGTCATTGTAAAGGTCAATCAATTATTGATCGACGTAAGGCATGAATTTGTGCATTAAATCTAGAGGAATTTTCATAAATGCAATCTTTTATGATTAACATTTTATAAGTGTCACACATTCATTTGTGGCATAACTTAAACATGTAATATAAATGATAATGTGGCATAAACTTTTCAAAATATGGGATAAATAAACATATAAACTTTTCAAAATTTGAGATAAATAAACACCACTTTTCAAAATGTAGCATAACATGTAATTTTTTCTTAAATCTAATTCAAAGTATGGATTCAATGGCATAAAAAAACGGAGGTATAAAAAAGTGAATAACTAAAAAAAAAAAAAAAAACTTTTCCCTCCAATCTAACAGTCTCTTTATGCCTCTTTTTGGTTTCAAAACTCTCAATAGTTATGTTGGCAAGAAAGAAATTTGTGAAGATTTGAAATTGAAGGGTGAAGAAAGTTTTGTCATATAATAATAATAATAATAATAATAATTATTATTATTATTATTATCAACATAATGATTTAACTATCTCACATATTGCTTAAGGGATCCTTACTGCTGTAAACACGTTGGATTAGTTTTCATAATTTCAACTTTTTCAAAATATTATATGTTGATGGATAGACTCGTCTAATAAGAATCCTTCAATTCCTCTTTGAGATAATCACTCACATACAAAGTAAATAAAACAGTAAGGTAAATAAACAACAAGAACACAAGAATTTATAGTGGTTTACCTCAATTGAAGGCTACGTCTACTATAGGGTTTTCTCAAGTGTATGATTTCATTATGAGAAAATAAGAATACAAAGGATTTTGTGCCAAGAACTGGACCTAAGGCTGCCTTCTAGGTTTGGCACTTATTTATAGCTTATTAGGTCGGTTATATTCTGATCCTCTTGTTACAATTCAAATTTAAATACAAAATAATCTCTCATCTAATTAGCTTGATGACTTTGATTAGATCTTCCGTTGAGTTTATCTCTTCTACATATCAGGAACCCTATACATTCTAATAAGAATAAGTGTCTTTCGCCATCTTGGAGATCTTTGGTTTAAATATTAAATGCGGTTTCCCATGATTCTTGGATTTTAAATAGTTTTGTAGTAATTCGTTCATCAGGTCAGACATTATGATGATTTGGCATATTTTCTATGTAGGCCGAGGTGAGCATGGCCGATGTGAACATAGCCGAGGTGAATATGGCTGAGATGAATACGGATGAGGTGAATATGGCCGAGATGAATACATATGAGGTGAATATAACTGAGTGTCTCTTTGGCTATCCTTGTAGCTTCGTGGCTGATATTATCCATATTGGCTAGGTGAATGACCTCTTATCTTCAACTATGTGGCCGACCTTGTTTTGTCAGCTCGGTAAACGATGTTAGCTATGTGGCCGACCTCATCTGCTCCATATTGGCGGCTAACCTTGTCGTTAGCTATTGGGCCGACCTCATCCATGACGACTAGATGGCCGTCCTTTATCTACCAAAGTGTTGAGATGCCTATTGTTGAACAAAAGGTGAAGGATAACTCTTTGTCACTGAGAAAACAATCTCAACAATCTATTTGTTAGACATGTATGCCCTAAGGAGTAAAAATATAATATGTTTTTGAGACATATTTATCAATAAAGAATTTATTTATATACCAAATCTTATCCTCTTTACGTTCATATTTGTTGATGTATATTAAGCAAACAATAGTCTGAGACTGTCAGTCTAAACCTTTAAGAATTGGGCATATGATGGACAGATTATATGAAAACACGATTCTTAAGGTGACGGTCTAAATCATAAGATCTACAATCGAGGGAATAAAGTTGGGCACTTTATTTATGTAAAGATTGTTATGTTGTCTATATCCCTATTGGGAGATGGTTTGTCTTGGCCATCGAAGGTGGACTCCGTGAATAGAAACATTGGCACATTGTCATAGGCGACGATGTGTTGGATTAGGACATAAAGTGAATTGATTTGGATTAATAATTCTGTCTTGACAAATCGATTCACTTTAGACAATCGTTTGTATCGTATCTTAATTCTGAGATGAATAATGGGCCTGTTGTCTTGACTTGTATCTTTTGATGTACTAAAGGGTGACACCCGTATTTTAATAATGGTATGCATGCAGGTACGTTGGAGGCATGACTCTTGATAACGTAAACCTGTTATTCATAGATATGGAATCCATAGCTCCTTTTTAGGAGTAGTGATATCCTTTTATATGCGTTATCTTGTAATTGAAAAACTGGAGCGCTCAATCATTTGGATACATAGTTGTAACCAAATGATATACTATCTTTGGATGGTGAGTTTTTCGATGGTGAGATAATAGAACGTAAAATAAAAATAATAGGGAAGATAAGACAAAACTTGTCCTTAAGCTGATTATGGATAATCCTATAGAGTTACGGTACACTATGATATGTCATGGAGACTTGGCTATATGAGCTTCATAATTCTATATAGTTCGAGAGTGCAGCTCCAAGCTTTTAGTGGAATAGCAGTGGAGTTGATAATTATGAAATATATATCTAGGATATTGGGTTTCATAATTATCGGGAGCTTGAACTATATAGGTCCATCAGGTCCCCTTTGCTAGCTCACAAATCCTGTAACGATATGGCGTACTTTTTCAATAATTGGTGACTTATGTCAGATTTATCAAAGTGGCTAAAATTTGAAAGAATCAAATAAGTCATGTCTATTTATCGGTTGAATTAAGAATTAATTTTGTAACAAAATTAATTCAACCGATAAACTTGTTGAATTGTCGGGTTCAGATAATTTATGTCTGTTTAGCGGTTGGATTAATTTTAAATTAATTCAAAAGATAAACTTGTTGAATTATCAGGAATTCATTTATTTTCTTAGAGATTATCTAGATAAAGTTGTTTTAATTAGATAACTTCGTTATTGGGTTATTTGAATTAAAACTGAGACTTTATCCTATAGAATCTTGGGTGGAAAACAAAAGATTCGCTGAGATTTTATCAACAGTTCGGCATGCCGATCTTCAAGTTCGGCCTGGTCCTATCGATGGGGCAAGTTTGGCCTGTCGATTAGACAAATCGGCTTGCCTATGCGCGATAAAAAGATCACATGTTTTCGCGTGGATTTCGTCATATATTGATATGAATTTGATTCTGATTCAAAATTTAAGGCATTATTTGATAAGGACTGACTCCTAGACCTAGCCACTATAAAAAGGGAGTAAGTCTCATTATTATTTAGATCAGTTGAGAGATTAAGAGTGAAACTTTGCTGGTGAGATTCTAAAACTCCTTAAAAGCTCTTGTTCACAAATCACAAACACTAGCTTTGGGTTCTCTCAATTGGTTGGAAGGAGAATCGCTTAGTGGAAGAGCTTTACGTGTGAGCCCACACTCACTCCGATCATGGATAAAGAATAGCAAAGAAGACTAGTTGGTTAAAGTCCTTCTGGAACGTTATTTCTCTTCATGGATTGTAGGAGTTCTTCGGCATTCAAAGGTTAGTAAGATCTGGTTAATTTATGCATTTAGCATGTCAAACTTGTGTTTTAAAAAATACTCTGATATAAAATTTTTAAAATTCTGTTGCGTACTATTTTTCCAAGACTATCAACATTATGTATATGAGTTTGAACTTTTAAGAACCAAATTGGCCACTATGTTTTATTTTTGTTTTGTTTTTGATTTAGTCCAAGAAGCAAATTTTTTGTTTGGAAGATTTTGTCATTGACAATGAAATTGACGACAATTTTTTTGAAAGCAAATGAAGACATTGCCTCTCACTACAAGAACCAAACAATTTAGTGATGATAATTGTCATCGCTAAAAGTAAAAACTTCGTAGCTAATACTATACAGCGACGACAATAAGTGGTTGCTAAAGATATTTAGCGATGACATTTTATCGTCGCTAATATTAGTGACGACTTTGTCGTCGGAGATTAAGAACAAAATTTTAAAATTTTCAAAATTGTTCAAAATTCAGCGACAATATTTGTCGTTGTTGTACACTTTCAGGTATTATAAATGTCTTCATTGTACATATTCAACAATGACATATTGTTGTCGTTAAACGTTTCAACGACGATATATTGTCGTCGCTGAAACTTGTCGTCGCTAAAATTGAATTTAAGCGAAGACAATTATCGTCGGTGACTTTTAGCGATGACAATTGTCATTGGTTTTTTTTTAAGATCTTTTAAATTTTCATTCCCAGCCATAATAAATCTGCAAGCAAATTAACTGTCAATTCACCAGATACATTCATTTCATTTCTCATCATACTATTAAGTAATAAAATTAGATATAAACAAACTAGAACTATATAGACAATAAGTTGTTGGAAAAATAGTATGTAGTGAAATTTTAAAATTTTTATATCAGAGTATTTTTTGAAACACAAGTTTGATACACTAAATGCATAAATTAACTTGATCTTACTAACCTTGTATACGCCGAAAAGCTACCGCAATCAATGAAGAGAAGTAATGTTCCAAAAGGACCTCAACCAACTGGCCTTCTTTACTATTCTCTATCCTCAATCGGAGTGAGTGTGGGCTCATGTCGTTTAGCTTTTCCACTAGGTGACTCTCCTTCCAACCAGTAGAACAATACCCAAAGCTATAATTCGTGATTTGTGAATGATAGCTCTGGAGAGTTTCAGAGTTTCACTGACAAAGTTTCACTCTAGAGTTCTCAACTGATCTAAATAATATGAGACTCACTCCCTTTTTTATTGAGGTTGGGCCCAGAGTCAGTCCTTATCAGATAATGCCTCAAAAATTTTGAATCAGATTCAAATCAGAATCGCTATCTAATAAAATCCTTGTCTAAACGCGTGGTCTTTTTATCGCACGGTCGGCATGCCGATCTGTCTAACCGGCATGTCGAACTTGCTCCATTGGCAAGCCGAACCTGAGGATCGGCATGCCAAACTTGTGATAAAAATCCTAACGAATCTTTTATTCTCCACCCAAGATTCTATAGGATAAAGTCTCAGTTTTAATTCAAATAACCCAACAGAGAAGTTATCTAATTGAAACAACTTTATCTAGATAATCTCTAGATAAATAAATAAATTTATGATAATTCTACAAGTTTATCTTGATTTAATTTATTTAAAATTAAATCAATTGATAAATAGACAAGAATTATCCGATCCTAATAATTCAACAAGTTTATCTTCAATTAATTTTGTCGTAAAATTAATTCATCCGATAAATAGACATGAATTATTTAATTCTTTCGAATTTCACCAAATCTAATAAATCTGACATAAGTCATCAATTATTGGAAAAACAGGCCGTATCGTTGTAGAATTTTTATGAGCTAGAAAAGGGGACCAAATGGACCTATATAGTTCAAGCACTTGATAATTATGAAACCTAATATCTCAGATATATATTTTATAATTATCAACTCCAATGCCACTCCACTAAAAGCTTGGAGCTGCACTCTCGAACTATATAAAATTACGAAGCCCATATAGCTAAGTCTCCATGACATATCATAATGTATTGTATCCTTATAGGATTATCCATAATTGGCTTAAGGATAAATTTTGTCTTACCTTCATATAAATAAAATATCACTTTAATATTTTTACTAAGTCTCCATAGTAAATATTTAAAACTTACCTATCACCCACTTCTACCAAACTTGTCCTGCTACATTAATGCTCAATTAAATAGCATCCTTATCAGTTGGAGACAAAGAATTAATTCACCTCAACTACTTACAGACATAGAATTAATTCACTTCAACTACCAGGAGACATCGATATGTTTTCTCAACCACCTTTTTAATGCTTCCTTCATCTTCTTCTACAACTTGCCCCATTTGTCCCCTTAATTATGTTGACATTATTTGCTAAAAGTCTCCATGGTAGCTAAGTCTCCATGACATATCATAATGTATTGTATCCTTATAGGATTATCCATAATTGGCTTAAGGATAAATTTTGTCTTACCTTCCTGATTATTTTTATCTTACGTTTTATTATCTCACCATCAAAAAACTTACCAGCCAAAGACAGTATACGATTTAGTTACACTTATGTATCTAAATGGTTGAGCACTCCAGTTTTTTAATTACATGATAACGGATATAAGGGGATATTACTACTCTTAAAGAGGAGCTATTGATTCCATATATATGAATAACAAGTCTACGCTATTAAGAGTCATGCCTTCAATGTACCGGCATGCATATCACTATTAAAAATGTGGATGTCACCCTTTGGTACATCCAAAGACATAAGTTAAGACAACAAGCCCACTATTCATCTTAAGATTAAGATACAATACAAATGATTGTCTAAAATGAATCGATTTACTGAGACATAATTATTAATGTAAATTAATTCACTTTATGTCTCGATCCAATATATCGTCACCTATGACAATGTGCCAACGTTTCTATTCACAAAGTCCACCTCTGATGGCCAAGACAAACCATTTTCCAATAGGGATATTGACAGCATAATAATCTTTGCATGAATAAAGCGCCTGACTTTATTCCTTCAATTACGGATCTTATGATTTAGACCATCACCTTAAGAATCGTGTCTTCTGCATAATTTGTCCATCATATGCCTAATTTTTAAAGGTTTTAGACTGACAGTCTTAGGCTTTTGTTTGCTTAATATACATTCAACAAATATAAACGTAAAGATGACAAGTTTTGGTATATAAATAATAAACAAATTTTTTATTGATAAAAATGTCTTCAAACTCATATTACATTTTTACTTCATTGGGCATACACGTCTAACATAAGTTTATATGTATATTAAGTCAACAAACAAGTCTAAATCATAAAAGTAGAAACTAATATCCTAAATTAGTAGTTTCATCATCATCATTATTGTTTTCTTCTTCAGGTGGATAGAAAGATATAACAGGTGGAGGTGATCGTGGTGGTAGAGGGGGGAGGTATTGGTAAATCTAAATCCGATACTAAACGCTTGACTATAACCATCATTTGATTTTAATATCGGCCATTTGATTTTGATATTGAGTTTGTTGCATTTTTATACTGAGATTGTTTCTCCATCCATTGTTGCACTTGTGTAGGGACTTGTGGCTGCTGTGAATGAGCCTCCTCAAGAGTAGCTACTGCAAGGATGTCTTTTCTCATCCTCAGGCCCATTCCTTTCCTATGCCCTTTGTGTGATCTAAGCACATTCTTTGCTATCTCTTCTTCATTCATGAGGTGTGTTGTCTGAGATGTGCCTGAACTAGAAGCAGAAGCAGAAGCAGATGTAGCAGTAGTAGCTTGGTTTGTTGAGTATGTATATGAAGCATTTCATTATGCACATTCCATTTAACAAAGTAAATTACAATCTAACTCAAAATTTCACAACTAAAACTTAACAAGTTATATGACTTACATATCTAGCCTCTGTAGCATCATTAACCCATCTACCATTAGAATATTAATGACATTGATGGCAATTTTTCAAAATTGAAAGCAACTCACCAGTCTTGGGATTCTCTATAGAGGGGATAAACTTGTGTTAGAACATAAAAATGAAACATAGTTCAATAAATTTTTATTTACTACCTTTTGATATCTCAAGTTAGCATACGATTGCGTTCCATGACGACTTGGTTGCTTCATGTTTGCTCTGTTTCTTTTATTTATCGCCGACCTTTTTTTTTTTGACAAAGATGAATTATTGAAACTAGTAGGTTACATTGATATATGTAGTGATCATGAAAAATAAAGTTTATAACTTTAAACCTAAAAAGCTTTGCCACAGAAGCAGTCATAAGCAGCTGCCTAATTTGCTTGTGTTCGTACATTGTTGGGACGTTGCTTTTTCACATTAACTACATTTTTCGCTCGGGGGGGGG
>CAMOHE010052422.1:3052-99050 GCA_946598075.1 Artocarpus hirsutus | reverse complement strand
TATATATATATATATATATATATATATATATATATATATATATGTCCTAATTAGAATTGAATCTTCTGCCTTCACTTATCAGTTATTGGTAAGCATGCCATATGCAAGCTTCAAAGAATTTTTTTTTCTCTCAAAAATCACGAGTGAAGAAAAATGAGTTGGTATTTTGATAAATAATGCGTGTAGATACAATTTATAAACGTGGGATAGTGTGTCACAACCCAAAATTAGGGCAATTGACAAAACTTTAAAGATTGTAAAAGCGAGGTTTTAGTGAGAACTCCAATTTTCCAAATAAATTTGTATTTACGTTTATATATTCTCATTCCTAAATCTACGATAATTCATCTTCTGTCAGACTTAGATATAATATATATATAATTATCATAAAGGAATATGTTCATCAAGAGTACGTCACATGCATCACCCATTTAGTACATAGCACTTAGCATACAATAAATATAGATGAAGTTCTTAAGTCACAATCCAGTACTATGTTAGATAATCAAAGTTTCAAGAAATAAATATATTTATGAACAAGAAGATCCCTCCAGGAGCATTACTCAGAAATTTAGTCACAAGCTTCTCAACGTTCTAGCTACTCTGTCGGTTTAGCTTACACTGAACACCGCTTAGGGAAAGAGGAGTGAGCTAGAACCTAGTAGGAATATCGACTAATTGATTTTTTAAATCCATAGACAAAAATAAATAACCAAATTCTTGTATTTCAAGAATATATATATATATATATATATATAAAACTTATGATTTCAAATAAAATTCCAATAAAACTAAACAAATTAACATTCTAATTAACATATTCATAAAAGAATGTGATAATCTAAATAAATGAATAAATAAATAAACATTAAAAGAATATCAATCTAATCCTATATAAAGTTAGAAACTCGCAGTTAAATCTAACATTCAAGTTCCAGTTGTTAGTGAAGGAAACAAGAAAATGAAGAAATATAAAGATGTCCGTTGTGCTCTGAATAAGCATCCCGTATTTGTTGTGCCCTCAATAAGCACCCCGTGCGTAATATAAATTTAACAATCCTCGAGGAATTTTCCAGATGGCCATGGCTTAATCTAGCGGCACCGCATAAAGTCACAACCACAAAGAAAGAGGTCAAATCACTCATGCTCTCAAAAGGTTAATTTATTAGCTCAGTTAGCTCTAACTAAATTTTGGCAACATAATAGCTGTTTTTCGACTAAAACAAAAAATTTAGACCTGTAAGAGACAGTTTATAGAGTAGTTGTGGCATGCCATAACTTGAAGATGTGCCACTCGGAGCATATATATATATATATATATATATATATAACAATAATAAATAAACCAATACAATTAATTAAATCACTAATCAACATATCAATCAATTAGGAAATTCTAATTATTCATTTCAACCTTTATAATCGACGAGACTAAATTATATCACAAATTTCATGAAAATATTTATTTAAAAATTTTTAAAGTTTTGGGTAGTTAAAATCCCTATCGAAAAGTTCGATGAGGCACAAAAATGCTCTGATTGGAAAAATTATAATTGTTGAGCCTAAAATTTGAAACTTTTTGTTGTATACACAAAAACTTTTGGTTTCGGGTAGTTGAAAATAGGTCGGTATACACCTTCGTCGGTTTTTGAGGGTTGGGGTCATGGTTTGACTGGCATTGTCTGACTTCAATGGAGAAGGTGGTGGTCAAAATGGGAACCAAAATGAAGCTCTCAACCAAGGGAGTATGTTTCTGGTGGTTGTTTCCTAAGACGGTGTCCGTTTTGCCAAAAAATTGGTAAATTTGTCAAAGGGGGGTCATGGTCCAAAGAAATTTGGCTACGTCAGACTGATGGGGGGGTGGTTCTTACTCCTCTCGACATGGGTAGTGCGAGGGTATAGTCAGCCAGAGGTGGCAGAGTCAGACGATGCCGGAATCATATGGAAAAGCTTCAAAATGTTGACTTCCTAAGGTGACTGGTGACGAGTGAGTTAGAGCTGCTTCGATGGCTGGAGGTTTTGGTGGCAGCAAGTGTTTCTAGCTAGCGCATGTAAGGCAGCAGCAGACGAAAGTCAACCGGCGAGGAGAGGCAGGGGCTAACTTCTTTCTCTTTGTTTTTGGGCATGAACGTGAGAGAAAGAAAGAGAAGGTAGAGTGTGTGGGGAATCTGATTTGAGAAAAAGAGTTTTTAAATTGTTTTGTCCTTTTATTAGTGTTAGAAGCTTCTAGAATTAATATGTTTCCTACAAATCTTTTCAAAATCTCAAAATGACCCAAAAGTTAAAATTCTCTATCAAATAAAGTCAAGGTTTTTACATAGCGAGGGTTTAAATGTGGGAATGAGTACTCCTGTAAACAACTTGTAAAAAAGTGACTTGTTATTAAGTATTTTTGTTTGGGAGAGTTGGGAAAACACATGTCATTAGAAGAAGGTAGCATATGAAAAAGAGTTTGTATTTAACACTTTAAGTCAAAATTGGTAAGGCTACATAGAAGATTTCAAGAATCGATCTTTTTGGTAAGGCTGTCATAGGGGTTGGAAGGGGAACATGAAGCCCTTCTCCTAGGGGTAACAGTTTTACATATACAAGGAGTCTACAACAATTTTGCATTAGGTGTAGCGGTACTTGCGGCAGAAAGTTATGCGCTACGGTGTTAAGACTTGGAATCTACACTTAGAAGCTGAGGCCGCGATGTCTAGTCATGAATTAGTTTTAATTCTAGAAAACCGACCTCTTCTTTTGTACGTAGTCCTATAAATAAGAGATTGTAGGACTTATTTGTGTAACTCTAGAAATATATATGGAGAAAAAAACTTAAGGAGAGTGTGTAATTTTTTCTAGTAAACTTTTTTCATCATATAATGAATTTCTACGACAATTAAAAGTAGATGTAACACTCACGTTGAGAGTGAACCACTATAAATTTTGTATATATTTTTTTGCTTATTTTTGTTTTGTATTTTTTGCTCTAGTAAAATTAAGGCATTTATTCACAACAAAAACAAATAATTTTAGAAATTGAGAAAGTAGGGGAAAAAACTAAAGAGGAAGACTATGATTTTAGTATGGTTAGAGTTATACATGAAAAAACATTTTTATCCCAGTGAAGTTATAACTCTACTACTCACAAAAATTTGAGTTCCAATCTAATATATAGTGATTTTTTGAGTTGGGTCTTACTTTTTTTTTGTTAGTAGCGAGTTACAGCTTTTTGGGGTAAAAGGGATTGTTATATATATCAGTTGTTATTGCCTTGAACTGTTACATCTATACGTGTGTAATTTTGTACGTCCTTACCTCAACGTGATTTTCACCTGATATAACATTTAAAAGACCTTCATATTTTTACCATGGAGTACGACAGATTTTTTCTCAATATAAAACTAAGAAGGGTAGGAAGAACCGAAGAAGATTTAAAGGAGAAGAAGAAAATGGAATCTAAATCCAAGAACTCATCACCATCGCCACCGCAACTACAACCACCGAAACGACATGTCGTCTTATTCCCCTTCATGGCCAAAGGCCACACCATCCCACTCCTCCACCTAGCCCGCCTCCTCCTCCGCCGCCAATTATCCGTCACCTTCTTCACCACCACCGCCAACGGCCCCTTCATTGTCGACTCTCTCTCCGACACCTCCTTTGCCACCATCATTACCCTTCCTTTCCCAAACAACATCCCCGGCATCCCCGCCGAAATCGAAAGCACCGACCGTATCCCTTCCATATCTCTCTTCTACTCGTTCGCCATAGCCACCGAGCTCATGAAACTCCACTTCGAGAAAGCCTTGGAGAACCTCCTTCCACGAGTCAGCTTCCTCGTCTCCAACGGCTTCCTCTGGTGGACCAACGACTCCGTCTCCAAGCTAGGCGTCCCGCGGTTCTTGTTCTGCAGCATGTCCACTTACGCCATGTCCATCAGCAGGGACATGGCTGTGACTCAACTGGTCACAGATCGCAATATTGGACAACACAACTTGGTGACGGTCCCTTCATTTCCATGGATCAAAGTCACAAAAAGTGATTTCCCATCCAGGTTTAGCGATCCGAAAGCGAATCCTTTGGCTTTGAAGTTAGTTAAGAAACATGAAGAAGCCACAGCCAAAAGCTCCGGCATGATAGTCAACAGGTTCTACGAAGTAGAGCCAGCGTTCGCGGATTATTGGGACGAAGAGTGTGGGCCCAAAACCTATTGTGTGGGACCTCTTTGCTTGGCTTATGAATATAATGATCATCATCATCGGCCAAGTGTTGGTCATCAGTGGCTCGACGAGAAAATAGAGAAAGGAGTTACAGGTTTGGTTCTTTACGTGGAATTTGGGTCTCAAGCCGATATTTCTCCTCAACAGTTAAAAGAGATAGCGAAAGGTGTTACGAAACTAATGCGATATAAATAAAAAACAAAAACACACAGAATTTACATAGAAACCCAAAACAAAAAAAAACCACGGGTAGAGGAGAAAAAAATCACTAAACTCATGAAGATTACAATGGAGGCACTAAGGAGGCTCGAAAATCGATAATACTTAAGCCCTAACACAATATATCATATAAATAGGTATAGGCAAAACCCTATGGGCCAAAAATATAAACTAAATGGCCCAACAATGACGGTCCGTACCGCAGAGGAGGAGCCCCCGCACCCCTGGCGAGATCAATACTGGGCTTCGGGATCGGGCCTATCGGCTCGATCCCTCGCTACCACCACAGATCTCATGAAAAATCTCACTTTTGTTTTTTACCACAATTTGTCGCACCGCGATCTTTTTGGATCGAGCCAAACTGAATTCGGGTCACCATACTCTAACCAAAAGGTTAGAGGAATCGGAGGTGAGTTTTGTTTGGGTGATGAGGAAAAAAGACCAGGGGGATCATGAGTACTTGCCAGAGGGGTTTAAAGAGAGGGTAAGAGAGAGAGGAATTGTAGTGAGAGAGTGGGTTGAGCAGAGAGAGATATTAATGAATAACAAGGTGATAGGGTTTTTGAGCCAGTGCGGATGGAAATCGGTGTTGCAGAGTGTGTGCACGGCGGTTCCAATTCTGACATGGTCGATGATGGCGGAGTAGCAGCTAAATGCAAAGATGGTGGTGAAGGAGATGAAGGTGGGGATACAAGTAGAAGAGACTACAAACTGTGATGGAAAATCAATATTGAAATGGGAAGAGTTGAAGAAGAAGGTGAAGGAGTTGATGGAGGGAGAGATGGGGAGAGAGGTGAGGAAGAAGGTGAAGGAAGTTGCGGAGATGGCGAGGAAGCCCGTGGAAGAAGGTGGCTCTTCTTGGCACACTTTGGACAAGCTCATTATGGAGGCATGTTGAAGTTTAGCACATTTGGAAACATGGTTCGAATTAAATTTTTAGAAAAAAAAAAAAAGCACTCTAACAAAACTAGTCCAAAGTGTGTTTTTAGACAGGATGTAATATGACTGTTGTTTGGGTCAGATGAGGGTCTGGGGTGTGGTTTGGTGTTTTTCGGACTCGGTAGAGAGCAACAGGATTTAGTTCTCTATAATATGTGCATCAGCAAGATTGTGAAAAAGATTTAGGTAAATAAGGGAAAAAAAAGAAAGGGCTACCAAGATTAAAAAAAGGGCAAGAAATAGGCTGGTATACCAGTTTGTTCCCTTTTTTCTCCCATGAAATTGTTTCGATAACTGTGGTGTGGTGTGGTGTGGTTAAAGAAAAATAATATTTACAGAGGAATTTGTATTAATTGTATATATATGGAGCTTCATAGATAATGCACGTCAAGAATATGTCAGTTGTAATGAGTAGAGTTGGTAATAATCGTGTTCGTGTCGGCACTTTATAGCACGTCACGTTTAATCCGATCACGAACACGACATGATTAATAAACGTGCCAGAAATACAAACACAAACATAACACATCTATGGCACGCGTAACACGGCACGACACGATTAACACGATTATTAAACGTGCCGTGACTTGTTGACACGATAACAACACGCATATGACACGTTTATGAACCAATTAACTAAAAATTTAAAAAAATTTAAAAATTTTTTAGGAAAAGCCAATAAAGAAAGTTAACAAAAACACAATATCTAATTAATACTAACCTACTATAAATATTTCAAATATTTTTATTTTTAAATTTAAATGTGTTATAAATGGGCAGTCGTGTCGTACCGTGTCAATGCGTTTACGACCCGTTTAATTAAACGTGTTTAGCGTGTTAGCACGAATCAAGTCAGTTTATTTTCGTGTTATTCGTGCCAACCTCTTTATGGCACAATTAATAAACGTACGGTCCAAATCTGTTTATCTCATGTCATTTTTATATCTTATTATCGTATTGTGTCTGAAATTACTGACCCTAGTAATAAGCCATTAGTTGCAGTAGTATTGAAACGGAGTACTTGGGCAAAGCATGAGCCACATTTTTCGTTAAATTTACGAAAACGACATTAATTCTGTTATAAATTTTACATTTTCATTTATGGGAAACCGAGATAGGTCGGTCGGGGGAAAAAAAAGTGAGAGAGGGAACGAGATAGGTCGTACTTTCAGAGAATTCTGTCGTTCGCATATAAAAAACGACAGGTCGTAAGATTGCCGTGACTAGGACAGAAATGGTGATGTAAAAAAAAAAAAAAAAAATCCGTCGGCTTTTTTATTTATTTAAAAAAAAGTTATTCGATGTGGTGTACATATTCCATTTTGTCTCCACTTAAGACTTTTTTGTCGTTAATGGGAAAACAGCAGATGATTCAAGGTTTCAAAATTTTTCCGTCGTTTATGGAAATAGAAACACATCATAACACAGTATTGGTTAGAAAGCAAATATTTGATCATGCTCCTAGCCGACGTGTAATTTTTACGTGGAATAATTGATACCGTATCTTTTGGAAAACGACGTATTGTGATGGCGTAAAAAATATCTTTTTTTCCTACTTTTAGAAACTACATGTCGTTTGTAACCCTTCTTGTCTCCCTCCTGTCTTTACCGTCGTTGACGAATTATTATATACTTGCACACAAAATGTTGTTCATAAGGAAACAACAGGCCGTTCCGGCTAAATAATAATGATGACGAAGAAGATGATGACTACGATAACAATAACTCCAAAAATTACTAAGAAATAATAAAATAATCCAAAGGTAGTTTATAGTTAAACAATTTATATCACGGACAAAAATATACGTTGCATTTCAAATTATTCATTTTTTACATAATTCATCCTAAATTTACAACCTTGATAAAATATATTCTGAATTTTAAAATCATTAGTAATTGAGGTCTAATAGCTAACAAGCGTTAAAAAGCATGAACAATTTTATTTATGAAATTTGCATTTTAGTTTTTTTAAAAGTAAAGCTCGTCATTATAAGGGGAAAAAAATTTTGAAGCTTAACATGTAAAAAATAATACTTAAAAAATTTAAGTAACTATTAGACTTTAATTTTCAATAATTTTAATGTTCAGAGTACATTATTTTAAGATTAAAAGTTAAACAATGCATTTAAGTCAAGAATGAGTGTAACATTAGCCTTGGTCCTTTGTCGGCACAGAGACAGAAACTAGAATGACAGCCTATTTACAATGACTATTTGTTCCGTAAAACATAGAATATTTACAAGGTTGAGCCTAACAGGGGCCGGCAACAAAAGATTATTTATTAAAGAGAAAGAGAAGATGTTGAATTTATCCATATTTTCATTTTGGACGATACATCCAAAACTTTCCAATCAATTTTGGAATGCAAACAAAAAGCGAGATTAGGGACCATTCTTTGGAATTTCAAAAGTGCAATCAACAAAATCATTTTTAATAATACCCTTTTCAGATACTTCCACAGCTAAAGAACTCCAAACTTTCCGGACAACCATAGCCACACTTTTTCTTTTTAATCTCAATTTTGTGTAACAAAACATTTTCTTTGATCATGAAAATTTATATTAATAATAACATGCTATCACACGTATGGGCAGTTTCATGTTGACACAAAAATATGTCATGAACATGCTCACATTGAATTGTCACAAATTAGATATGACTTGGGATGTCTCGAAACTTGCTTTTATCCTCTTCTTTTTCTTCTTTCTCTTAATATCCGTCGATGAATTCGCAGTTTCTAAGCCCTCTTCGGGTCTCTGCAGCCTCGGTTTTAACCTCTCAACAACTTTGTTTAGTTCAAACTGTAAAGGGGGAGATTGGGGAGGGTTTCTAGAGAGAAGCTGTTGTGGAGCAGCATTTGGAGATTACCTCTACGCATTAGGCCAGAGGGCGAACCGAACAGGAAAGTTATTTTTGAACTCTACTGAGCAAAGCAGTTGTTTAGTCTCACTGACCAAAATTCATGGAAACATTTCTGGTTGTGGCATTGAGAAGCTAGTTAGTGGTATTGGTGGTTGCTCTGACTTTTCTGTCGATGATGTTACCGATAAATTCGGAGATAAGTTGAGAAGTTTGAATGAAAGCTGTGTACTTCAAAGTTCTGAGGGAACATCGGAGAAAGCTTGTAATTCTTGTGTGAAGGGTTGGAAAGACATTAAAGAATTGCATTCAACGTATGAAAAGACATCATCTACCAAGATCGAAAATGATATCTGTGGGTTTGCTGTGATGGTTTCATTAACTAGTAGTAGGATTGATGATACAAGATATTTCAGGTCCCTTTCTAGATGCCTTGGGGAACAAATAGCCAAATCTGGTATAGTTGCTAATGAAACTTTTTCACCGAAGATTCCTTTTATTAAATCTAACAAGAAGTTATGCTGTGCAACTTAATCTTGTTTTGTGATTGATATGTTTGCCAATTGCAGGAAATGAAGAACTAGAACATGGTAAAAAGACTAAAATTAGCAGAGGTGATTCTCCAATCTTTCACACTAGACCACTAAATACACTTTATCAGTGAATATTACATATACATTTTTTTTCTTTTTTCTTTTTTAATTTGGGTGAGGATATGAATTCTACACCTTGTAGTGGAATCAGATGTGAATTTACTGCTATGCTATATTTGCAACCACTTCTGTAAAAGATTATTAAAACAAAGACTATTTGTGGATTTAGGCCTGTTGATTCTCATAGGAGGCCTCATAGCAGTAGCAGTGATGGTATTGATTTCTGCATACCTCTTGTATGGCAGATGTATCAAATCAACTGGCCAAAGAAAAGCTCATGGTATGCTCTAAAATATTTCACAGCTAGACCAAAATCAACAACATTTTCATAGCCATGTCATAAAAATAATGCATACTTGTTTGTTGTATATGTGAATGATAGCATTTAAGGATGTGCTTACAAAGGAGCCTGGTTGCCCAAGATTTTCAATCAGGGAAGTGTATTCTGCCACAAACAATCTAAGCGAAGCTAATTTAATAGGCGAAGGGACTGCAGGTGAGAACTTTATGTACAAAGAAAAGTGTAATCGGAACCACACTTCAACCTAATCTGTGTTGACATGTATGTGTTGTTATAATGTCAGGAAAAGTCTATAAAGGGTTGATGTCAAACAAGCAGCCTGTAGCAATCAAGCACATCGTTGATGATGAAGATGTCGAGACATTTGTCAGAGAAGTTACAAGCTTGTCAGACATTAGACACCCAAATCTTGTTTCTTTGCTGGGCTATTGTTTAAGGGAAGATGATTGTTTCCTTGTCTATGAGCTTTGTCCAAATGGGAACCTCTCAGAATGGCTTTTTGGTACTCCAATTCCTTGTGTAAAGTTTCCTTCTTATGACTAATCCCTTTATGTTTGGAACTAATGTACATGGAATTATGCTCAACAGGCAAAGATAAGGTCCTATCCTGGATCCAAAGGGTTGAGATTGCAATCGATAGTGCCCGAGCTTTATGCTTTCTTCACACGTATTCAGAAGGCTGCATTGTCCACCGTGATATCAAGGTTTGAATTGTCCAAGTTCTTCCTTTCTATAACATCTTCACTTTGTCTATAAAGGGCGAATTCTGCTTTAAAAAACCAAGGATGATTATGCTTAAATTCTCTTTAGTTTACAATTTTCATAATGTCCTTTGCATTTAATAGAAGTGATTACCAACAAGCACTATTGTTCTTGCAGCCAACTAACATTCTTCTGGGGGAAAACTTCCAAGCCAAGTTATCTGACTTTGGATTGTCCAAGGTTATTGGCCTTGGTGAAACCTATGCCAGTTCGGAAGTGAGAGGAACTTTCGGATACGTTGATCCTGATTACCGAAGCAACCGCCTAGTAAAATCATCAGGAGATGTGTACAGCTTTGGTGTTGTACTTCTACAGATCATCTCAGGCAAGAAGGTTATCAACATGAATCTGCAGAGACCAATGCCGCTAAACAAAATGGTGAGAAATCATACAGTACCCTTTATCATCATTCTATCACACATCCCAGATTGAGTTTCTTCTTTTCTTTTCTTTTTTTATTTTAACTTTTTGGTGTTTTTTAGTAACTCATTTTTTTCGATGCCTATTTCTTCTTGCCAGGCAGAAGTTTTAACCAGAAGTGGTAACATTGCGGAATTCGCGGATCCTAAACTAGAAGGAGAATACTCGGCAGAAGCTTTTGCTCTTATACTTGAGCTGGCTCTTTCATGCACAGCACTCAAGAGACAACGTCCCTCCATGGAGCAAATTGTTGTTAAGTTAGAAGAGGCACTTGACATATCAAAAAGTGCTAAAGCCTCTACTCCTGAAACTACACCAGATAGAAATGCCTGAGTTGTGCTTTTGAAAATTCAGAGAGTGTATATGGGTTTCACTTTTTTATCAACTTTATTTTTTGAATAATAAATATTAAACCACATATCCCACTTTGATATACTTTATGAGTTCATGTCTTGTGCGTAAATGAAGCTAAAAAATTCACGTTCTCACTTTTTAATGTTTGCTCCAAAAACTTGGCCCAACCATAGATGCTACTCAAGTGTTCCTTAATAAGCAAAAGGGAAGGATGCGAGAATCTTAGCTCGCATTATAGAATTTGGGGGAAAAAAAGAATCTTAAATGAATGAAGATTGGATCAGTCTAATTACTTATTTGTTCACGTCTCTTCAACTTATGGTGCAAGTTTGGGTGTCTATAACTTTTGAAGTGTAGTTATTCACCTCTACAGCTTTGTTTTGAAAATTAAACTCAAATTTTCTTAAAAAAATAGTATAAAAAATCTCTTAGTAAAAATTATTTCGTATGGTATCATTACAAGAGCGGAATTGAGATATAACAAATTTTTAAAAAATATATTTTAAAAATAACATAATTATGTGGTAGTTACTATAATAATCATTGCATTTTATGCTAGCTAATTACAATTATAATAATAGTTCTTCGATCCATAATTTTTTTTAATTTATATATATTTTAACATTACTATCATGCAATAATTACATAATTATACCTAAAAGTTTCAACTATGTCTCAATTTGTCCTCCTATTTTTAGAAACTATAAAAGTATCTTTAAAATAAAAACTTATTTTAATTTTATCCTTATAGATAGGAAAAAATTGGCAAAATAATATAATTACCTTTAAATATTAAGTTTTATGACTTTTTAAACATTAAAACATTTTTTTTATTTACACAACAAGAAAAATATATTTTAAAAATAAATCAGTCTAATTAAGGTATGCTTGTTTTATTTTCATATTTTTTTGTTGAAAAAGTCTACGATGGATAAAATTTAAACATGTTTTTTAATTCAAATAATACATTTATAGTTTATTAAAACAGATGAATAAATTGAGAAATAATTAAAACTATGAGACATAGTTATGTAATTAGCCCCATGTTTAAATTCCCCTTCCTCTTATTCACCCTTAATTCTTAAAAAAAAAAAAAAAAAATCCTCCCCCTTAATTCATGGGCTCGGATATAGTTTTAAATGGAGGTCAATTTGAGAAATGCTACTTATATGGATGAGAAAGTTTGAAACATATCACTTTTAATGAAGATAAAGACGCTATTATGGCTAGGAATTTTATGTTAGGGTTAGACAAATATATATTATCTAATCCAAAAATTGAAATAAAAAAGAAAAAATGGAGGTTTGTGATGATTTTTCAATCTTTTATACTAGGTAATTTAGTATCCTTTTGCATGAAGATAATAAATTCAATCATTATGGCCGGAATCTATTATGGATTTCTGACCACATTCTCCATAGGGCTCTCTTATCTCTTCCTTCTACAAACTCATGTTATGGAAGAAGGAACCAAAATAAAAGTATCAGCAACAACCAGTTTTATTATAGGACAACTCATGATGTTCATATCGATCTGTTTCTACGCCTCTACGTCTAGCATTGGGTAGACCTCATACAATAACTGTTCTAGCTCTACGTATCTTTTGTTTTATTTCTTCTGGAACAATCACATTAAGGATATTTTGACCGTTTCAGGTAAGAGAAATAGTATAGATCAAAGAGAGAAGAAACAATGGTTTTACACAATAGTGGTGGTAAAAAAAAAGGTATACAACCTAATTTAAAATGTGTTTAAGAACGTAACAAAATCAAAACACTATAAAATGTAAGAGCTTTAAACTGTAGCATATTTTTACTTTACACTGTATCATTTAAAACTAAAAAGTTCGAAAGCCTTAAGCTAATAATTGCCAAGAAATTTTCAAAATGCCATCAATAAGAAAAGTGCTACAAAATCCGTTACATGAAAAAAAAAAAAAAAAAGAACTCGTGTAAAGACTATATTACCCTCGTCTCTCTCTTTTTCCTTCCCTCACCTCCCTTTCTTCCTTCTCGACGAAAAGCTCCTCCATTACTGCCAAAGCCTTTTAACTTTCCCTGTCTTTCTGCTTAAGAATGTCCCAGCTCTAGCGACAACTCCAGCAAAAAAGCTACTACCCACGCGACTCTGGAGACCCCAAATGTCTCCGGCAACGACTCACAAGACTCCGGCGCTTGCTTCCCAAGCTTCTCCAACAATGCTTGCTCCCCCCGTGTCTTTGGCAACGAGCTGCTCCCTCCATGACTTACGGATATGGTCTTTGCTCACACATTTGTTCGAGGAGACGAGGGACTTGAAAGGGAGAATCTCGGCTTGTTTATATGACATGTGATTTTGTGCTTCTTCAAAATTTTTGACCATTTTTTGTGATTCTTTCCATATTTAAGGATATATTTGGTCTTTTATAATATAATGTGATGAAATAGAACATATTTTTAAAAATTATTTTTTTAGTGTTACAAATCTTGATTTATATATAGATATATAAAGAGCTGGAAAGCCTTATTATTACATGGACCCAAAACATAGGGCCTAAGCCTGTAGCCCTAACTGGCCTTTTATTTGAAATATGCATCTTGAGGCCCAATTCTATATTTATCTTATTTTTTACTCTTTTTTTTTTAATTTCTGCAAACCCCTTGGAAGCTGAACTCTAAACCCTAACGAGTTCGCTGACAGGCGATGACCTCCCTTTCTGCCTAGCTGATCTTAAACCCCATTTCTGCACAAACCCAATTTCCAGTGCACAGATTCAATGTCGTTCGTCGCTTTATCCAAGTGCTGTCAATGGCGGCCAAGGGTGATCTTCCCGAACCTTCCCAGAATCTCAGACCCGTCTTCTCCGATCTATCATCTCCGTCTCTTCACCACAAACCAAGAAGGAGAAGAAGAAGAAGCCCCAACAGCTCCGACAACGGAGAAAACCCAAGACCCAATTCCAATTCCAAATCCCGAATCTCCTCCCTCCGATAACCAGAGAGCCCCACGAGGTAAGCATCTTCGAAACCCAGAAAAGATAGAGGACATAATATGCAGAATGATGGCGAACCGGGCTTGGACGACCCGTTTGCAGAACTCGATCCGGGGTTTGGTCCCGGAGTTTGACCATTCCCTCGTCTGGAACGTTCTGCACCGCGCTCGGAACTCCGAACACGCCCTCCAGTTCTTCAGGTGGGTCGAGCGAGCCGGGTTGTTCAATCACGACCGCGAGACCCATCTGAAGATTATCGAGATTCTCACCCGAGCCGAGAAGCTCAACCATGCGCGATGCATTCTCTTGGACATGCCCAAGAAGGGCGTCCAATGGGACGAGGACCTTTTGGTTTTGCTGATTGAGGGTTATGGTAAAGCTGGGATTGTTCAGGAGTCTGTAAAAATGTTTGATAAAATGAAGGAGTTGGGTTTGGAGAGGAGTGTTAAGTCTTATGATGCTTTGTTTAAGGTTATTTTGAGGAGGGGAAGGTATATGATGGCCAAGAGGTACTTTAATAAGATGATTAGTGAGGGGATAGAGCCTACTAAGCACACTTATAATATCATGCTTTGGGGTTTCTTTCTGTCGTTGAGATTGGAGACTGCGAAGCGGTTTTACGAGGATATGAAGAGTAGGGGAATTTGGCCTGACGTTGTCACGTATAACACAATGATTAATGGGTATAATCGGTTCAAAATGATGGATGAGGCGGAACGATTGTTTGTGGAGATGAAGGGGAGAAATATAGCGCCCACAGTTATAAGTTATACCACGATGATAAAAGGGTTTGTGTCAGTTGGGCGAGTTGATGATGGACTTAAATTATTTGAGGAGATGAAGTCTTTTGGTATCAAGCCAAATGCTGTTACGTACACGACGTTGTTGCCTGGGCTTTGTGATGCAGAGAAAATGTCTGAGGCTCGGACTATGTTGAAGGAGATGGTGGAAAGGTATATCGCTCCCAAAGATAATTCCATCTTCTTGAGATTGTTGTCTAGTCAGTGCAAGATTGGGGATTTAGATGCGGCTGCAGATGTTCTTAAAGCAATGATTCGGTTGAGCATTCCAACGGAGGCTGGTCACTATGGTATCCTAATTGAAAACTTTTGCAAGGCCAAGGTGTATGACAGGGCAGTTAAGCTACTAGATAAACTTATTGAGAAAGAAATTATACTAAGGCCTCAGAGTTCAACGGAGATGGAGGCTAGCGCTTATAATGTGATGATTCAGTATCTGTGCAGCCATGGGCAGACAGGGAAAGCTGAAACCTTCTTCCGGCAGTTGATGAAAAAGGGAGTTCAAGATCCTGTTGCCTTTAACAATTTGATATGTGGTCATTCCAAGGAAGGGAATCCTGATTCCGCTTTCGAAATTCTGAAGATCATGGGAAGGAGAGGGGTAGCCACTGATGCGGATTCTTATAGATTGCTTATCAAGAGCTACTTAAATAAAGGCGAGCCTGCTGATGCTAAAACAGCTTTGGATGGCATGATTGAGGATGGCCATCTTCCGGAGTCGTCATTGTTCAGGTCAGTAATGGAAAGTCTGTATGAAGATGGAAGGGTTCAAACAGCAAGTAGGGTCATGAAGAGTATGGTCGAGAAAGGCGTGAAGGAAAATATGGACTTGGTTGCGAAGATTTTGGAAGCCCTTCTCTTGAGAGGTCATGTTGAGGAAGCAATTGGACGGATTAATCTACTTATGCAAAATGGGTGTGCGCCAAGCTTTGATAGTCTTTTGTCTGTTCTTTGTGAGAAAGGGAAGACAATCGCAGCCCTCAAGCTATTAGATTTTTGCCTTGAGAGGGATTATGTTGTAGATTTTCCGAGCTACGACAAGGTGTTGGATGCTCTCTTAGCAGCAGGAAAGACTCTCAATGCATATTCAATATTATGCAAAATATTGGAGAAAGGAGGAGTTACGGACTGGAGTAGCTGCGATGATCTTATAAAGAGCCTTAATAAGGAGGGAAATACAAAGCAAGCAGATATTCTTTCTAGAATGATAAAGGGAGGACAAGAAGCCAGTGGGAGCAGAAAAGGGAAGCAAAAAGCCTCCACAGGTGCCTGATTTTTTATCCACTTTTTCTTGAACTAAATTATGCGAATGACCATTTGGGTTGCATTCAGTCAAAACTGGAGTGCCTAGAACTCCAGACTATTCTGTCTTTTTTTTTTAAAAGCTCAGGGTTGTAATTTCTTAAATTTGATCGTTTTTAGTTCATTTGTTACCTTTCAGTTTTGAATAGAAGAGAATAAGAGGATTTAAGGTTGTTTTTGCTTGGTTATTAACTGACCCAAACTTAGCATTGAAACGAGATTTGGCTTCTGACCTTTGAACAGAATTTGCGCGTTTATATCTGGGACGGCCAATATATACAAATGGGGTTTTGTTATAATTAGACTTTGATTTTGGCATAAATTAATTTTACAATCTCGCTTTTCTTTTCTTCTCTCTGTCCCTGTCTATTCATTTCCAAGTTTGTTGCTCGAGGAAAGTTGATGCTTCTAATGCAAAGTTAATACACAAGGCAACAATATAAATTAGCCAAAATAATTAAAATCAACGCTATGAATTGACCAAGATATTGTTATGAATTTGTCACTAGTCTATCAGTGTACGTTGTAGCAATGTCACAGAAAACCTTCCTAAAACTAGTCCCCGGTCAGTTCACTTCTGCCTTCTGAATTGTTCTCTTGCTAACTATACATCCTCATGGTACGTAGAGAAATCAGGTTCATCTGGTTTAAACATCTTGGGCATCTTTAAGCTGGTGGAAGTAGGATCTGCCGGCCGAGCTTTCTGGGTGGCCCCTCTTATTGAATTTGCAGCGAATTTAGAAGCCAGAATTGTGGCCCCAAGATTCTGGCCATTGCTTGCATCGTCACCTGATGGAGTTTCACTGCTCTCATTCTTGTAATCTCCTCCTGCTAGCTCGCCAACGTAATCACCCTCTTTGCCTGCAATTTGCGAATAGTAAAAGCTCTCCTGCATAGTTAACTCCTTTGCCATCTTCCTCTTCTTAAGCCTTCTCCAAGCAGCAGCTTGTAAGAAGCAAGCACCCCAGTCCTCCATTGGTGGGAGTAGTACCTGAAGGCATGCTGAAGCTTCTTGCTGTGCAGGCGCTTGAACTGACTGGCAACGAACTTGAGGTCCTCAGCTCGAAGAGCAAAAGCTTGCACTTGGGTAAAAGCTTGGACTGTTCGAGTTGAAGAAGGCAGGTTTAGGCTAGAGCTTGGCATCAAGGCCCAAGTCAGCACCAGGTCTGAGAGTGTCGGAGTTAAAGAAACCGGATCTTCCACCATTAATTCTGGAGCTCTCAAGCTGTCCTCTAATAATGAACAACATCTCATTTACTGGATCACCCTCTCGAAGGATATAAGTGCCTTGGATGCTCAAGAATGATACAAGACGCTCGCATATGGCCTCGAGAAGAGAAAGGGACATACATGATGAATGAACACGATTCCGTGATTTTAGGTTTGATTGATATCTTCAATTTGAGGCATAAACTGTTCATGAGAAATAATAACCATGGAACAGAATAAAGAAACAAACATACATGGCGAACAAGGGCAAGGCATAAATGACGTTGGATTTCACGTCGAATATCTATAGGTAACGAACGCAATATGGATTCTTCGTTAACTCCTCACGCGGCAGCCATTGGTATTTCATAAACTGACGAACGCGTTCCTGCAAATCTGGAGGTAACTGGCGATGCCTCATTCATTCCTGGTATCTCTTCGCTTGGACCCTCCATACTTCAAGCCTTACCGTCATTGATTGCAAATAAGTCTTCGACAATTGAAAGAAAATCTCATCAAGTCAATAATTAGTATTTGCAGTACGATTATGCCAAATTTTTTAACTCAAAATTTTGCATCTGCAACAGAAAAATGCAACTATGCAAACTATATCCAAATGGTCCTGACAAAACCGTTATGAGCAGAGGAAATTACTATATTATTTTTATACCTGCATACTTCCAATCAAATGCGAGAACAGAATTAAACCAATAATGCATAACAGCATGCAAAAAGTTGTCTTGCCAGGGAATGGGCTAGTCTCCAAATTCTGCCCATATGAACTGCAAAGAGAAAGGACATGTCAACATCAGTGAAATATGGTCTGGGATTATGATACTTTAATATCAAGAAGTTCGAATCATACCTTAAGTTTCTCAAGCCCCACCAAAGACAGTACAAGTACTGCTCCACAAATCTTGAGGAGCCAACATCATTGGTAAAAGCATCTGCAAACATTTCAAACTTAAAACTGATATTGTGGTTTCTCATGTCGCATCTGGTAGTGATGCGAGTGGCGTTCAGCCAAGACTTCCGCTCAGGCCGTTCTAAACTATTGCAGTCAAAATAAGAAGGGAGGCAAGTGAGAAGCCGCGAGGCGCTCTCCTTGGCGCACTCCATTTTCCAACATGAGAACTACCTTCCTATGGACAACAGATACCAAGAAGCTCCCAATATCTTGAAAAGAACAACAAATAGTTTATACAAAATTCAGCTTCAGCAAGATAAAGAGAAAAACAATCCGGCATTTTAGACATGATTTGGATGCAACTTGCATGACTAGCTAGCATGTAAAGAAGAAGATTGTACGCAGCGCCGGCCCAAGCGGTCTTGGCGACGACGCCGGTAGTTTTGATGATACGCTGATTAAGAGGGAGCATAAGAAACAGTCTAGGAATGTATTGAATGAGGACAAAAAGTGTTAAGAGTGATGCTGGCATGATCAGCTCTTGAGTTTCTGGTTGCCGGAATTACTAACCAGATAAACTGTTGCATATCAAGATGCCACCCAAAAAATATCAAATTTAAAAAGTGTAAAAGTAAAAACTAATTAATCAAGAACAAGATTTTTAAAAGAATTACTTTAACAAAATATGGATTAATTGCAAATATACAGTCTAGAAATTAATTACTGAATGATGATTAATCACTTATCCTTCTATAGACTGCTATAAAAATTGCATTAACCTCTATGGTAATCATTTATATCTTACTTTATCAAACGAGTATATACTTAGAAATTTATGCAAAAATGACTCTTCTATACTACATTTCCTTAGACAATAATAACAATAATAATAATAATAATAATAATAATAATAATAGAGAAAAATGAATAAACTATTTGGTGAATTGACTAGGGCAGAACGTCAAACAGATCAAAGCCTAAAATAGAAAAGTAAGAAATTCATGAAAAAATTGGCATGCCTGTGGTAAAGGGATCGCTGCGCCTAAATAGATAATGAAAGCGGACGTCAAGTAGCGCATGGCGATCTCGCTGGCGTCCTTAACGAGCTCGCTGCGTTCGAAGACTCTAGAGCTGGGGGAGACGAAGGCGGTGCGGAACTTCATGACGACGCGGAGGATGAAGAAGAGGTCGGTGACGGAGAGGAAGAAGGTGACGACAATGCCCAAGGGGACGTCGGTGGAGAGGCAGGCGGGGCCGCCGGCGAAGGGGAGATAGAAGTAGATAAAGAGAGCGAAGATGCAGGTGATGAGGAAGAGGTGGTTCCAATGGGCTACAATGTCGCTGTCCGGGGCCAGGATCTGGTACCGCCAGAGGATGTGGTGGGGGTGCTCCTCCCCGGAGACGGCGGCGGTGGGGGAGGCATCACTGGACCTGGCGAGCTGTCGTCGGAGGTGACTGAATTTGGAGGCTGGCTTGGAGATTGTTCTATTCATCGTCCATGGCGGATTCCGTGGTTACCGGACTCCCCGCAGAGATCGGAAAGAGAGGACGAAAACGACGGAAGAAAATTTACCAACAAGATTAAGAACAAGAAGATGACGATGAAGATGATGAAATTGGTTTTAGGGGAATTTAGGATGAAACGAAATTGCAGACAAAAGGAAGAAAGAGAGAGAAAGAGAAAGGAAGAGAGAGGGGGAAAAGTGAGAGAATGGGAGTGAAAAGTTAGTTAATTGACCGTTGAGATTTTCGCGGGAAACTGAAGAGAGCGCGGAGACGCGGAATGTCGGCGTTTAATTTTTAAGCAAATTATTATCGAGAAAAATTATATTATTAAAAAAAAATTAATTTAGTTTATTTCAAAAATTAGTTTGTTTAATTTCTTATTATTGAGAGAAATCGTAATTTCGTAAAAATTTAAAAGAAATTATTATTGAAAAAATTAGTTTATTTCATAAATTAGTTTTTTTAACAGACATAAATTAGTTTGTTTAATTGTCTTGTTACAATTAGTTTATTGAGTCACTCAAAAAAACATTAGTTTAATGAGACATTAGAGAACTTGGCTAGGATTTTTTCTTAAAATATTATAAAAAAAGAGACAAAAGGACATGTTTCCGGACAGAGTGTTGAATGGATTCCACTACTATGTAATTGCATTTTCGAATTAGCCATGCTTTTCATATTTATTGTTGTTTTTGTCTTCAAGTATTTATTATATTTGACTTTATATTCATAAGGTTTAAACTGTGATATGTAAGAGTTATACTGTAATTTTTTATTGTAACATGTTAATATTTTACACTGTTTATAATTCATTTTATTGATTTTGACTACCATTTCAAACATCTTATCAAATTTATTAGTCGTTGAGAATTTTTTTATTATTTTTGAAAAATTGTGTCTATTCAACTAATAGTCAAACGACGACTTAACTATAGCATGTTGAAGAATCGACATGTTCTATGTTGATTTTCTTGAGTAAAGAAAAGCAGGATATCAGTATGAAGTAGCAAAGTACTAAAATATCCCTTAAAATAACAAAGTATCAAAATAATAAAAATTTGTTTCTTTCTTTTTAAAAATTTGTTTCTTTCTTTCCTCAAAAATAAAATCGTCTCCTTCTAAATCACAAACGACATTTAGTTTTTACCTAGAGGAAAGATGTCGTTTTCTTTAATTTTGTTTCTCAATAAAACTACGTGTCGTTCACGTAAATTAACGTTATCAAATAGTACGTGATTTTTTAGTGTCGTTTTTATTATATGTGTATAATCTCAAAGCAAATTGTCGTTTTTTGTGCAGCAAAAAAGTTTGCGCTTTATCTGATCTTCCTAGATGCCAGATATTATACATTGCCGTTATTCAAATTATACGACATTTTGGTTTGTGTTCAATTTCGTTTTTATTCCGTGTGTATCATGTATAAACGCAAGTTTGTCGTTTTTTCCTTCAAAAAAAAAAGTTCGTCGTTTATTCTTTCAGCGAAAAAATTCGTCCTTTTATCTGAGCCTGCTATAGGAATGTTGCATTCAATGTCGTTTTGCTTGATACTGAAATGACATATCGTTTACTATTAACAACGCACCTACTTTAGTTCACTTGTCGTTTCTTAGAACGAAATGTCGTATTTCATCAACCGTACATCCTCGTGCATTCAATGTGCATTGTAACGACTTGTCGTTCGTTTCCTTTTGCTGTTTAAGAGGGTGTTTAGAAGAGTGGGATGAGCCGTTGGTTAGAACCACTTTTACTGTAGCATATGAGAGTTTTACGCTGTAACAATTTTGTTTCATTGTTATTGTAGCATGTGAGAGCTTTACACTGTTCATAACTGAATTTATGGTAGAAACTGTAGTTCCTACTATTCAGTTAAATAGCAGTTAAGTTATTCTTTGTCATTTTCTTGAACCATAAGCTTGTTGTTCTTATTTAAAAAAAAAAAAGTAATTACTACGTTGTGTTCAGGTATGTAGCACAACATGCTGATTACTAAAATATCGTGTTCCATTACTCGTGGCGAATCACACTCGTGGCGAATCACACAGTATGAGGTCCACTTGTCTATCTTCCATTAGTTGTTTAACGCTGTGGTGCTGGAAATAATTTTCTTACTTCCATTTATTTATTTATTTATTTTGAAATAAATGTCAAACTCATGTTCTTTTGAGGAAGAAGCAGATGAAGTTTTCTGTTAGACGGCATTTGAAAGGGTGATGGAAATTAATAGTCAAAACTATTTTTATTGTAGCATATGAAAACTTTACACTGTAGTAATTTTTTAATTATTATTGTAGCATGTGAAAACTTTACATTGTTTATAACTGAGTTTGTGGTGAAAACCTTTAACCAAACATAGCGTTAATAATTATTACTTTTCGAAGTGAAATTTAAATGCAGAAAGATGAAAATTGTATTAAACATAACTAGTCAGTATTGGAGTAGAGAAATCATGTTATAAGAACAATAAGATTAAGAATATGTTTTAAGTTTATATAGATAAGACTTGAAAAAAGTATAAAAAGTTGTCAAACTTTTTCTTTTTTATTTTTTAAGTGGAAACTGGTCTTTCTCTACTGGCTTAAATGTTAAAAAATAAAACATTTCCAAATCATTATTTTAGAAACTAATTTCAATGCAAGATCCTCAGGGAAAGGCTATCACAAAACTCGTTTTATTGGTTTTCTTGAAAATAAAAGGAAAAGTTTATATTGTCATTATTTGGTTTTCTTAATACTAAACATCTAATGTGAATTACCGATAGATATGGCAATTTTTGTTCCTTTCATATGATGAAATGGAAATACAAAGATCCAATCAGCGAAAGCAACAAAACCCAGAACTTAAAAAGAAACCAAAACAACAACAATATATATTTTTACCAATACTTTCTGTCGCTGAATTTTTTCTTATGATTTTGATATAGATTGGCCGGCTATCCCGTCTGTGCCTGCGTATAAATATTAAAAGATGATATATAATAACATATTACTGTTTAAACCCTTTTTCAAAGTAATTAAAAAATAATTTGCAGTTGAATCTCATACTCAAGAAAAATAATTTCTTTTGAACATCTGGGCACATGTATTTTGTCTGAAGATTTTTAATGACCTATAATTATAATTATATATGATGATCTTTTTTTTTAACTTTGTTCTAACGTTCTGCAGTGCAGATACCCTTTACATCATTATGATCGAGAGCTAATATAATCCTTTAAAATAATTAATGACGTCTTATCAAGATCAAAAAGTCTAAAGAGTTAACAAATCTTTTAATCCTCATTCCAAATCAAGCTACAAGGCATATTCAAGGCATTAGATCCGGGCTCTGCATGATTTGCTTGCCTTCTATTTTGTGCAGAAAAACCAGGTGGAAGAGGATCAATGGATCTAGTGGGCTTCCTAGATAACGATGATGATGATAATGATTATTATTATTATTATTACTATTCAGCTGGACTTGATTCAGGAACAGAATAAAGCCCGGATTCCACGGGCTCACTTGATATAAATAAAAAGAAAAAAGAAAAAAAATTATTGTGTACTATATTGGCTAATATTATGTTCACATCAATCAACTTATCATTACTATATATTGATAATTTCCTGGCCTTTGCAACATTAAGGATCCTAATTGGTGATTCTCTTCTCTCTTTTTTTTTTTTTTTTATGTTTTTTTGTGTATAGCTGTTTTGTAGCTACTATTTGTATGACAAAGCCAAGATGTAGTTATCTAATTATCCTCAATGAATTAGTAAAGCGATAAGATCATGACCAAATTTCTATTTTGTGACCCCTTGGTCTACTCCTAGATAGGTACTCTTATTAGTAGTTGAAGAAGCAAAGTTAACAACTTATACACTTGGCCTACTAATAAACTTTCCATCCCACATGCTTTTTGCCTTTTTTCTTAAAATGAACTTTTTCTCGTTTTTAAAGTGATTTTAATTTGAGGTACTGATTCTTTCACACGTCTCTGCATATTTCTGGAATCCAACCAATTGAATATGACATGAAAAAAAAAAGTTTAATACCCATATGTGTTATTAACACCCACAAGTTTTCTTTGAGATGAAAACAACATGGGGATGATTAGTGAAAATGAAGAAGCAAAGTTGGGTTTCCATTAATTTTCTCTAAACATGAATGGGATATGAATGAATTGACCATTCTAGAATTCAGATATTTTAACAAAGGCTCCAAAAAAAAAAAACTCTAGAGGGTGGGGAAAAGAAAAAGAAGTGGTGGTGCCATGTACACTTGCCGCTAGTGGGAAGTGGTCACCCACTTAAAAAATAAAAAAATTAAAAATTAAAAAAAAAAAGGAAAGAAAAGGAATATAATATGACAAATTTGGGCTTGCAAAAAAGTTCCTTCTCTCCTTGGCTTCTTGTAATATAAAGGACGCTTGTTGTTTTCTCCTCTCCACAACTAGATGATGTGAGTGGCTCCCCTCACATACAGTTTTATCTTATCTTCAATTTTATAATATATATGCAATACAAGGAGTAAGCACAATATCTTATATGCTTGTCTAATCTTTGGCTGCTCTTATTTTAGCTTTTTGTGGTGATCAGAAAGTTGTTTTTAACTATCCATTTAATTTATTAAAGCCGAAAATTAAAGTATGTAGTTGTGAGCAACATAATATGTAACACTAAAAATGTTGGGCCAAGGTGGTAGGCGTTGCCTTGTCATCAATCATAAAAAATTGTACCTCCATTCATAATCATGGGTCTAAAACTTGGCAATTCCACTTCTGCATATATATATATATATATATATATGTATGTATGTATGTATGTCTCTATACTTGTGAAAAATATGGACAAGGGATTGTTATTCTTTGGGACCCTTTTATAATGATACAATATTGAGTCTGCTTTTAGTATTTGGGATGGTGGGGTTCATTTCACCAAAACTTTTGTAGGATTTTGGGAAGGTATTTAGAGCTGCCCTTTTGATGAATTTTGGTTTTGAAGAGAAAGAGTTGACTGGAATATGATTGTTGAAGCTTTTCATGCATAGCTTATATCTGGCAAGACAATGACTTGCTAGCTAGCAACTTAGCAATAATACCTCTACCTTGTTTTGGGCTCTAGAAAATTCTTATCTTAAAAAATAAATAAATAAATAAGCAATAAGGCTCCCTATAGAATGGACACAGTTGAAGGTGGTAAGTTTAAGAATCTGATTCTTCTATAAAACATGATTTTCTGTTGACCAGACAGGAGAAAATGCTTTACTAAATTCAAAGTGAAAATTATATTCGTGATGCAAATCTCTTTTGTTTTTTGATTGAGAGATTTCTACGTAGCACAACTGCCTTAAGTTGCTTAAATTGACCTTTTACTTTTGCTGGCTGGTTGATTACCAAATTCAAAGGCTCATTTTGCATTCAACAAGAAGCCCTCTAGAATTAACTCATCAATTCCCTGTCCTAAAGATCTAATTAATTACTCATATTAAATTACTTGCAGAGTTCGGAGACGTGTAACATTATTGGCTTTTATAATTGGAGAGAGAAGCTTAAGTACGTAGGTGAAAGTAGGCTGATATTAGTCTCCTATGAGCTCAACAATGTCAGACATTTATGAAGTGCATGCCCAATCATAAATCCATTCAAGTGTTATAAGTCCATTTCTATAAAATAACAGTTTTTTTGTCACTTTTCTGCACATTTTAAAATTAATCTCCTTAATATGTGGGCATATATCTGTGTTTAAAAACCAAGTTGGTACTTGAACAATTTAACATGTTAAAGCTTTATATTAAAGCTAATTTTTAGCTTATATTATATCAATTGAAATTTGATGTTTGAAACTTCCAAATACTCTTGTCTCCTATCCTCTACTTGATCACGATCTTGAACACTTCTAACAACCATAAGTATTATATAATGAGTTAATTGCATAAATATATTTTTATATTTTTATTATTTTTTAGTTTATTTATCTGTTTTTAGAAACTATAAATGTATCATTTAAATTTAAAAAGTTTGTTTCAATTTTATCCTTTGCAGACTTTTTTCACTCAAACAATATGGAGGTAAGATAAAACTAAATTAAATTTGTTTATGAAATATACGTTTCTTTTTTAAAAAAATTTAAAAATATATATTAGAATTTAAAAAGTCATAAAACTTAAGATCTTTTTTTTTTAATTTGATATTTTGTTTTAAGATTTTTTATTTTTCTAATATATAAAATATTTAACATAAATATTTAAAGATAGTTATGTTATTTTGTTCAATTTTTTCAATTCATGGGGCCTTTAAAATTTTAAGAATACCTTTGAGTTTATTAAAACAAAAAAATAAATTAAAAAATAATTAAAACTAAAAAATATAATTATGTAATTAATTCATCTTACGATTTAAAAAATTGGACAATTTTTGGCTTTCTTATATTTTCTTTATCATTTTTTACTCTTCTTTTTCCTTTTTTTAAGGAACGATAGGAAGCTTGCTTGTGCACTTAATGAGCTCTTCAGACGATAATTGAAAAAAGGGAAGGAAAAAAAAAACAAAAAAAAAAGGAGGGAAAAAGGAAAATTCAGAGGGAGTTTTTCTTTACTCAATAATTCAGAGAGCTTGGTGTTGTCAGTGCATGCTTTGTTTTTTACAGAGCAACTTTCACTTTCGATACTCCATGTTAACATTTTCTTCTTCTTCTCCTTCTTCTTTAATTCCATTTCTCTTTTTTTTTTTTTTCAATATATTCTCTATATCCGTATAATCTTTACTGAACAAAAAGCAGAACCAAAAATCCACCAAAAAAAGCAGAACCAAAACCCCCCATTATTCGCCACTCCAAAAACCAACCTTCTTTAGTTCCTTCTGTTTCTTTCTCTCTCTCTCTTCCTCTCTCTCTCTCTCATCCCATCAGAATAATCTATTCTGTAATTCCAATCCTTCTCTTCTAGCCCAAACACTGTTTTTCCTTTCTCTTTTCGTGTTTTTTATTTGTCCACATTGGTGGTGGGGAAGCGAACTACTTTTACACTAATATTATTTAAAACAGAAGAAGAAAAATCTTTTTTTTTTTAATTTAAAACAAGTTTTCTTTCCAAAGCTGTTTGTTTTTCTCCGACTTGTTCCAACTAGGGAGGGTGTTAGATGATGAGTTCATCTTGGTGGTCTCCTTCAAATTCTCCTCAAATGGTTTTTTTCTGATTAGTTTCATCTCTTTTCAATTAATGGATCTGGAGGGCGTGATCAGCAACCATCCTGTCAAGGTAAAACCAAAAAATAAAAAGTAAAAGAAAAAGAAAATTTCCCATTTTTTATTTCTGATGATTTATTTATTATTTTGTTTTGGGCAGAAAGATTCATGGAAAACATTGCTAACTCTGGCATACCAGAGCTTGGGAGTTGTCTATGGTGATTTAAGCACTTCACCTTTGTACGTCTACAAGAGCGCTTTCGCTGAGGACATTCAACATTCAGAGACGAATGAGGAGATTTATGGGGTTTTGTCTTTTGTGTTTTGGACTCTAACTCTAATCCCACTTGTGAAATATGTGTTCATAGTGCTCAGAGCTGATGATAATGGTGAAGGAGGGACTTTCGCTTTGTATTCATTGCTTTGCCGACATGCCAGAGTTAGCTCCTTGCCCAATTGCCAGCTTGCTGATCAGGAGTTGTCTGAGTATACAAAAGATCATGGGGTTGTTGCTTGTTCCAAAGCCTTAGGTGGGTCGACCTTGAAATCCACATTGGAGAAGTATAGAGTTCTTCAGACGGTTTTGCTTGTCTTGGCTCTGATTGGGGCCTGTATGGTTATTGGTGATGGGGTTCTCACACCAGCAATTTCCGGTACTGTTTCTTATTGGGTACTTTTTGAATTTTGGATTATGAGAATTGAATGTGGTTAAACTGAATTTTTATTTTTACTTTTATTTTTTATTTTATTTTGGGTAAAATGTTGTATCTTTGCAGTCTTTTCTGCTGTTTCGGGTCTGGAGCTTTCCATGTCCAATGAGCGGCATCGTTGTAAGTACTAATACCGCTTTGGAACCAACAACACTTATCGTCGCAACTGTTGTTCCTTTCGGAACAACTAGCGATGAGTCTTTCAAAATTTACAGCATTACCAAACTGGCGCGAATTACCTAATAATCTAGCGGTTCTAATTTTTCTATCGCGTTGTTGTGGAATTTTGAATTACTAAATTAATTAGGATTAATCGAGGCTTATTCTGTAGATTTGATTCAATTAGTCATTTAGAAGATGCTGGCTCTCACTTTTATACCAAGAACTTTTTTGGGAATAATTTCATATAGAATTTTTCCTTTGGCATATGACTTCTAGTAAACCATAGTTAGGCGATCTAATCTTTGTTTCACTGCTTAGAGATTAGAGCTTGAATGTTGTTTGAAATGTCAACAACTTTGCTTCTTTCTTTTTGTTAATGCACAGACGTGACGCCAGTGGACACGAGGTATACCAAAACTTTTTTAACAAATGCATGCACTGTTGTGGGTCCCCCTAAGATATATATTAAGATACACATCCTTCTTTTAATCAAAGTCTAATCACTATCAAGAGTATAAAACATGTTTAATTTAATAACATTAAAACAGTTCATTGGTTGTTAATAAAAAAACAAAGGGCAAAATGTGGCTGAGAAAGAGAGAAATTAAGTTTAAGTTTATAGATTATGCAATTGAGTGCAGGATAAAGTTGCTTCTTTATAAAGTTAAGGTGTCCTTGTAAGGTAGGGAAAAAGGTAATTTAGTTTGGATAAGACCGAATAATAAAATATTAATTTATAGAACTTTTTAGTACAGACATCATATTTTTCTTTTTGGATGCTCTAATGGCAATATTGTCGTCTTAAGAAGCATAATAATCATGATTTTGGTGCTAACTAAGCTGCGATCCTCTTGTTTCAAATACTAGAATATTTGAAGTCAACAAGCATTATAACTATGACCTAAATTTGCCACCATTTTTTGTAGTCTAATCATCAGTTTTACCATTACCAAACACAAGTTCTGAAGATACATACATGTATAGAAATATTCATAATATTATATATATGTTCACGGATATGCTTGCTAAGGTTTGCACACAAAAAGTGTCCATGTTTTGGTGCCATCCCCATATTTGTCACATTTGATAACTTTTACTAGTGGGAAATGAAAAAGTGCAACTTTAGTTGATGGTCTTTGCCATAGTGGGCTATGTGTTCTCCACTGACTCATGGTGGTGACAATAAGTTGTCTTATCAACTAGACTATGATAAGCCATTATCAGGTTATAAAGTTGTGAGAAATGGCATTCGTTGATCGTATGTCTTATGCCTTGTTAAGAACTTTATGGAATAAATTTCATCTTTTCATATAGCTTCTCTTTCACTTCTGTTTTTATGTCCCACGCATGTTTATGGATATAGATATTTACTTCATAACAAAGTTACCAATGACATGAAAGTTATTGCCCTCAAATGCTCCAACTTAGACTAGAAATTCAATTATCGTTTAAAACATCATGGAAACAAAGCCGGTGCAAAATCGATTAACTAATAACAAATTATAAGTAAATATCTGGTAGTAAAAAAATAATGATCACATCAAGTGCTGATCAGGTCATGGGAGCATGAGTTTTATGTATTAGTAGTTATACTTGGTTGTTGATTAGAAAACCAATGAGCAATTTGAGTTGGAAGAAAATTGAATGTGGGGTGACATTTTGCTAACTACTGTAAATTTAAAGATTAAGATAGAGCTTGTATTTTTAAAGTAAGCCACAAAAGACCTTAGTGCTCAGGTCATCAGTTTTGTCATCGCTTAATGATACTGTTATGCCATAACAGACTACTTCTAAAATGCAGTTCATCATCAAAGTCTGTTTCCTTCTTTGGCTTGTATATAAGAAAAATATAAAGGTGATATCTTTCAATTTTCTAAACTAGATTTGTTAAATTTTCAGATGTTGAGGTGCCAGTTGCTTGTGTCATACTCGTATTCTTGTTTGCCCTACAACATTACGGGACCCACCGAGTAGGATTCCTGTTTGCACCTATCGTGATTACATGGCTTTTGTGCATCAGTGCTATTGGTGTGTATAATATCATCCATTGGAATCCTCATGTTTACCGAGCACTCTCACCGTACTACATGTACAAATTCTTAAAGAAGACTCAGAGAGGAGGCTGGATGTCATTGGGTGGAATCCTGTTGTGTATTACAGGTACAAGAGTATGTTTATTAATTGTATTTCCTTGTCATTTTTGTATGTCAGTCTTCTTTTTTTTGTATCTGCATGTTTCTCTCTAGTGTCATCCTCGTTTCTCAGGCTCAGAAGCCATGTTTGCTGATCTGGGGCACTTCTCACAGCTTTCAATCAAGGTAAAAAAACTACATTTTTTGACATCTTAATTTCTCTATAGAAAAATGCTTCAATATGTTATGAAGAATCAATTTGTATTGATAATTTTCTGTGACATATTTTAAGAATGTTAATTGTTGTCTGGGTCTAATTGAATTGAATTGTTATAAAATCAAGTTGTACTGGTTACGGATGGCAAGTTTAGTTTCAATTGGAATCACAATTGTGGACGCATTAACTATTTTATAGTAAGAATATTGGTACTAAATATTTAGCATTTGGGAAGCAATATAGAGCTGAATATACAATTTACTTCACTAGTGGGTTCCCTTTCAGAAAACTTTTTAATTTGGATCTTCAAGCAACTCTGACTCTTGGTTTTGATTGTGCATTGATAACTTGATGTGTCAGGAATGGTCTATAATTTTTCTCTTCTCCTAGTAGATAGTGCAGAACTAAAGCAACTCTTCTATTTCTAATGGAAACCTGTTTCCTACAGATTGCTTTCACATTTGTGGTTTACCCTTCCTTGATTCTAGCATACATGGGGCAAGCTGCTTATCTTTCTAAGCATCACGTTTTAGAAAGTAACTATCGGATTGGATTTTACGTATCTGTGCCTGGTAGGTGTCTTATGCCATACAACTATTCTAAGTATTCATTTTAACCTTACATTGGAATTTAGATGATTTTCAGAACTTATATTTTATTCTCACAGAGAGGATAAGATGGCCTGTTCTGGCTATAGCCATACTTGCAGCAGTGGTAGGAAGCCAAGCTGTTATTACTGGGACTTTCTCAATAATCAAACAGTGTTCTGCTTTGGGTTGCTTCCCAAGGGTCAAAATAGTCCACACATCTTCTAAAATACATGGGCAGATTTATATTCCGGAGATAAACTGGACTTTGATGTTGTTATGCTTGGCAGTGACTGTTGGTTTTAGGGACACAAAACGCATGGGCAATGCTTCAGGTACTATATGTACGTCCAGTCACATACACAACATCACCAAAACTTAGTTAAGACACTTTCTTCTTAAAGTTTGTGAGTTAATATCTGCAAATATTCTCCTTAAAAAAAAAAATAAAACCTGCTTTCTTCCTAAAGTTTGTGCGTATGCATGTCTTCTAACACCCACACACGCACACATATTTATTAATGAATGATGAGCGAGGACAATTAGGATTGGGGGTAAGTAGTGCATCCCAACTAGGTTGGCACCTTCTAGCCACCTTAATATAACATACATATGATTGTCAAAACCTTACCTCCGG
This sequence comes from Artocarpus hirsutus, assembly GCA_946598075.1. NCBI lineage: Eukaryota > Viridiplantae > Streptophyta > Magnoliopsida > Rosales > Moraceae > Artocarpus > Artocarpus hirsutus. Next base: position 68,039 of record CAMOHE010052422.1, on the reverse strand, counting down.
AACAAGGAACTTTAACAAAACTTCATTCCCTAGTGCATTTTCTGGTACTTCATTTACCACTCATTTGTGGCTTGATTTTGCAGGCCTTGCTGTTATAACTGTCATGCTGGTAACCACCTGCCTAATGTCTCTAGTCATGGTCTTGTGTTGGCACAAAAGTATCTTCCTTGCCATTTGCTTCATCTTCTTCTTCGGCTCCATTGAAGCTCTCTACTTCTCGGCCTCTTTGATCAAGTTTCTAGAAGGGGCTTGGGTTCCTGTTGCCCTTTCATTCATCTTCCTTATTGTTATGTACGTCTGGCACTATGGGACACTCAAGAAATACGAATCAGATGTTCAAAATAAGGTCTCGATCAACTGGCTCCTTGGTTTAGGTCCGACTTTAGGGATTGTACGGGTCAGGGGAATTGGCCTCATACATACTGAGCTCGTATCTGGTATACCAGCAGTCTTTTCTCACTTTGTGACCAATCTCCCGGCTTTCCACCAAGTTGTTGTCTTCCTTTGCATCAAGTCTGTCCCAGTTCCTCATGTTAGACCTGAAGAAAGGTTCTTGGTTGGAAGAGTTGGTCCAAAGGAGTACCGTTTGTACAGATGCATTGCGCGCTATGGTTACCATGATGTTCACAAGGACGACGTGGAGTTTGAGAAAGATCTTGTTCGCAGCGTCGCGGAGTTTATTCGGTCGGAGAGACCAGAATGTGATCTTAGACCAGAAGAATTGGAACACGATGAGAAAATGACAGTGGTGGGGACTTTATCATCAAACTCAAAAGGCATCAGGCTGTCGGAAGATAAGGACTTTTCGGAGATGGCTGGGACTTCAGAGTTAAGAGAGATAAAGTCTCCGGAGAGGGTAAGGAAGAGAGTGAGGTTTGTGCTGCCAGAAAGTCCACAGATTGATAGAGGCACACAAGAAGAGTTGCAGGAACTAATCGAAGCAAGGGAAGCAGGAATGGCATTTATATTAGGACATTCTTATGTGAGGGCAAAGAGAGGGTCCAGTTTGATGAAGAAGATAGTGATAAATTTTGGTTATGATTTCTTGAGGAGAAATTTTAGAGGACCAAGTTATGCTTTGAGCATTCCTCATGCATCTACTCTTGAGGTGGGAATGGTATACCACGTTTAGTGCCTCGTATATATTAGCTTCTGTATTTGCTTCTTTTTTTTTTAGTTGGGGAATTTTTGGTGCTTTTTTTTTTAATGTCATATTGTATATGAATATGTGAGATCAAAGCATTTTGTATAATTGTATGTTGCCTCTTCAAATAGTGAATCCATAGAGCTCACAGGCTTGCCATTGAAGAATCTGTTTTCTGGGTTTTATTCATTGGATAGCCAATTATTTCGCAATTCACATATACTATTTTAAATGTTTCCAAAAATAAGCTGGACCGAGACATTAATATTGGTATTATACAGTTCTCAACGGCAACTTGACACAGAACAAAAAATATTATAATATATGAGAGTTTCTAATAGTCTTTCTAAGCACAATACTTGTTGATCATAAATTTATTAGGGTGTTTGGAAGAATAGTTTAAACCATTGTTGGAATTATAAATCGTGTAAAGTTTTCACATGTTATAGCAAAAAGATACAGTGTAAAACTCTTATATGTTATATTTTTCAAACCCAAAATAATGGTTTAAACTACACTTTCAAACACCTTTTATAATTTTTAATAATTTAGAACAACTATAAGAGTGAAAGAAAAATAACCAATTCATAAACATTTTTGTATCGTTTGGGAACAAAATTCAAATTATAAAATCGTAATTCAAATCAAATTTACTATAATATTTTTCTTTATAAAACTTAAATTTCAAATTAATAGGCTGTTTAAAAGAACAATTTTAATCATCAATTATAATTATAAACAATATAAAATTCTCACATATTTTTATTAAAAAACTTATAATGTAAATCTTTTACATGTTATAATTTTTAAATTAAAGCTATTGGCTTCCATGGTTAACTTTCAGTTAAATTCTCAAGTTTGAATTACAGTTACCAAACACATCTTCCACTTTCATTTGGGCCGTAAAGAAGTCGCTATTTCGGCCCAAAGGGGCAATGAAAAGATTTGGCCCATGATGATCTAGTCTCACACGTCGCAAGTTCATCCAACGTTGGGGTTGAATCTGTTGAAGGAGCACTGAGGGATGAGGATACATGTATGCAAGCAAGAATTTCTTTTTGGCGCCACCTTTCCCATATTTTTGTCCGTTTCTTTTATTTATGGATCTGTTTGTTTGTGTTTGAAGCTAAAATGATGCAGCATTGTTTTCTTTCTTTGTATATTTTGGTCAAAAAGTCCAAAAAAATGAATAAATTGGCATTATAAAACTTACAAGGTTGTGACTCGGAAAAAGTTAAAAAAGCTCAAGGCTTAGAAAAATAATGGACCCACGGCATGTTAAAAAAGAAGAAAACATATACATGTGTGTTTGGACCAAAAACATATATAAAGGTCCAAACATATAAAAATGGGACATACTAAGCCTGCAAATCCCATAGAAAGGGGTCCAACACATATTACACAATGTGGTCGGCACTTGGCACGCCCAGCCATATTAACGGATCTGGGCACGTGGTGGAAGGGAAGCTCCTCTGAGTGGACTTAAAGTGAGGTGAATCATATTAGAGTGTTTAGAGTAAAACTATCACATACTGTATAAACTAACAATGAGCTGCAATATAGTAATATAGTAAGGTGTTTGAGAGAGTAGTTTAAATTATCAGTTTATATTTAAAAATTATAACATGTGAAAATTTTACACTGTAATTTTTTTACAGTAGCATGTAAGAGCTTTATATTATAGCTTTTTAATAAAACATATAAAGGCTTTATACTATTTATAGTTTTGAACTATTGTTCCAAATACCCTATAAAACTCAGACATACTACATTATTTTAAACGAATTAGTTTGAACCAATTAATTCAAATTAGAAAAATGATTGTGTTTTTGAAAAGCATATTTTTTTGACAGGAAGTGAATGTAGTATTAAATCAAAATCACTTAAAACAATATATATACATAATACACAATATATAAAAGAGTAATAGGTCTATTATAAATGTAGCGGTTTTAAAGCAACTCTATGGGATTTTTTTTTTATACTCAAAATTAATTTATCGATAAATATTTATTTTTTAACTATTAAATTTATAAAAAAAATGATTTCAATCCGATCTACGGTGAAAACATCCTTATATCCTCCTTTTTTTTTTATTTCTCCATAATGTGTCCTACAAATTTCATATTTTTTAATAGAAAAATGAATTGCTTTATAAAGCTACTATTTAAGTCAGTGGTCATAGATGGTGATTAAAATATGAATATATCTCATAATGGGCATCAGAGGCTGCGTAATCTAAACGTTTGTTGAGCAGTGACCTCATGAAGACAGTTGAATCCTTATGCCAACAGAAATTTTTAATAAGGAAAAGATTAGTTCCACCATTAAAGAGAAGGAAAGAGAGTTTATAAAAGTACATGCAAAACATTCTTAGATGGAAAGAGAGTGTGTACAAAAGTACCAAGCTTGATAATGTTTTGTGACGAAAATGAGATCTAATCAATGTGATGCGATGACATACGAACCAAGAAACAAAAAGAAATACGTAAGACAATGAGTTGAACAGTAGAAATAATAATAATAATAATAATAAAATTGGGAAGTATTTCCCAACTTTCTTTATTTATTTTCATTTTTGAGGTGCAGAGATGACAGCCCACAGGACCACCAAAAAAATTTTAAAATTTTCTTTAAGGGGTTCAAACTTGCATAAAAATCTCATAATGTGTTTTTTTTTTTTTTTGGTAATTTTTAGATATCCTAAAATTATACAGAGCATTTCGTGTGTGTGTGTATAGGTAGTTTTTATTGAGTAATGTTTTGCATGGTTTTTGTCTGAAAAATTGAGTACTTGATAGAATCTCAAATTATCTATCAATTTTATTTGTCTCAAAAATTATTTTTTAATCCTTCATGGGTTATACATAAATTTTTAAATTTATTCACAAAAAAATGATAATTTGCTTATCACATTATATAGCAAAAAAATGGATACGTGATTTAAAATTCTATTATTGTTTATCTCTCGTTATGGTGTACATTAATTCATTGATTATTACATTGTAAAGTAATTCATATTTATAATATACATCATAAAAGTTGTTAGGAATTGTTAGCAAGAAAAATTCTATGGTAAGATTTCATTAAGGACTGTTTTAAACCGTATGTATCATTTTAAATGTTCAATTTTTAGATCTACACACAATGTAAAGTACCCTTATTGCTAAAGTACCCTATTATTCTAGAGCCAAAAAAAAAACAAAAAAATCTCTCATATTCCTCTGGTCCTCTTTAGAACAAATTAGATTTTGATCCTCTTTAGAATACATTTCTCTCCTTCATCTTCTTCTTCTTCTTCTTTTTTTCTTTTGTCTTTTTTTTTTTTCATTTTTATTTTTTGCTAAGCAAATAAAGCATTAAGAAGGCGCCCCAATTGCCAAGAAAGTATCATTCAAAATCAGCTTGCTAAAGTTAAACTCATCTTGATTAAGACAAAAAATTTAATAGCAAAAGAAGAGAGTATATGATTCTCTCTCTCCATCTTTTGAATTTGCTTTCTCTCTCTGCAACAAAAGCTCCATTCAAATCACTACTCACTACACAATCTTCTCACTCACTCTTTCACTTGACCGAAATGTAGAAAAAAGTGGCTCAAAATTGTCTGTGGGGTCGCTTACTTAACCGGGTTTCCTTCAAATTCTGTGCTTTGAATCTTCCTATTTGAGCATTTTTTTTGTTTGCTCTCTAAGGCATCTTCTTCTGTGAAGAGAACCAACAATGTTGCGAAGATGGATTTCTTTGCTTCTCATTCTCGTGCTTCTTCTCTCTCATGAAAATGCCTCTGCTTCTGCCACTCCTCCAGTGAGTGAGTAACTTCAGTCTCCAAGATCATTCATTTCTTTTCAAAGTTTGCATTTTGATCCTTAAATTTGCTCATTTGCTTAAATGGGTTCGTGTAAAATTGCAGAAATTGTTAGTGGGGTTGTTTCCAATGTGGTCTCTGCGCTAGTTAAGTGGCTTTGGACACTTAAATCCACCACCAAAACTGGTAGTGCTGCAGATCTTCCTCCACTGATTAACACATTTTCTAGTTTTTTATGTTTTTCAAGTTCATCTTTTGGTTTGTTTATTATGTGAAAATGGGGTTTATTGATTTTTTTTTTTTTGTAGCAATTTCTTCAAGCCGTTCTATGATGAAATTTGAAAGTGGGTATACAGTGGAAACAGTGTTTGATGGAAGTAAGCTGGGAATAGAACCTTACGCAGTTGAAGTTTCCCCAAGTGGGCAGCTTTTGGTTTTGGATTCCGAGAACAGTAACATTTACAAGATCTCAACGCCCTTGTCTCGATGTAAGCTAGTTCTTTTGGATAATTGTACTTGTTTACAGAAAATTCCTTTTGGGGATAAATATTGTTCAAGGAATTAGCTTTGTGTTTAAGACTAGTCTTCTTGATTCCTTGCTTGCTTTTCTTGTTAAGCTCTTGCCATAATCTTAAATCATAATGCCAAAAAAAAAAAAAAGTTCTAGTAGCTTTTGTTTAGGTGAAGACTCCACTTTTTGAAGTATAATATTAGCCTTTTTGTTGAGTTTTTTTTAACTTTTTGCCCCCACCAACTCCGTCCTTTTGGAGACCTTGCAGTGCAATGCTTCTTTCCATTTTTCTTCTAAATTCCTGAGGAAGGGATTTACTTATCTTATAGTCCTTTATTTTTCTTTATCCGGACATGGATTTGTGTGCTTTTGACGTGGGGTAGCTTCAATTTGTATCTTAAAAAGAAAATATAACCAAGGAATATTATATGGCAAATATAAGAAATTTAACATTTTTAGATTTTTATGTTTCTTACTAAAATTAGTCAGTTTATAATTAAATGGGAGTCTTTATTCGATATGAAAGTCAAATAAGTTTCCCAGTAGCTCACATAATGCTCATCTCTATTCACCTGTTCAGTTTTCTAATTTACTTCTTCGTGCTCGTCGAATTTATATTAATAGAATCCGCCATCACCTTCATGCTGAGCAAAAAATCAATGTCTTACAGATAGCAGGCCTAGACTGGTTGCTGGATCACCTGAAGGGTACACCGGACATGTCGATGGTAAACTAAGAGAAGCAAGAATGAACCATCCGAAAGGTATAACGGTGGATGACAGAGGAAATATTTACGTTGCTGACACGATGAACATGGCTATCAGGAAGATAAGTGATTCAGGTAATTCGGTAATCCTGTGAACATTTCTGTTACAATCTTTATGTTAACTCGTAATATAGGAAAAAAAAAAATTTACTTCACCGGTTATCGTTTTGGATGACAATTTTTTTTTGTTCCACCAGATTTTGCTTGATACTATCATCAGCTAGTCTTCGAAATAAAGCATCATTTTTCAGTTTAGATAATTAACTTTTTTCTGCAGGGGTTTCAACTATTGCTGGTGGAAAATGGGGCCGAGGAGGTGACCATGTTGATGGACCTAGTGAAGATGCGAAGTTTTCAAATGACTTTGATGTCATTTATCTTGGAAGTAGCTGCTCTCTTTTGGTTATAGACAGAGGAAACCAGGCAATTCGAGAGATCCAACTCAATGACGAGGATTGTTCTTTTCAATATGACAGTAGTTTCCATTTAGGTACACCAAACGGAGAATTTTCAGTCCCATAAACCCAAATTTTATCATTACGAACATATGTAATACATTCTCACATTGCAGGAATAGCAATGCTTGCGGCGGCTGCATTCTTTGGTTACATGTTGGCACTGCTTCAGCGTCGGGTGCGGGCATTGTTTTCTTCCAAAGACGTAAGTAACCTATCTCAGGTTCCCAATAGAAATTCCCAACATTGTCCAAAATCAAGAACCAAGATCTATTTTTCTCATGAGGTGCCAAATTTTGAACCACAAGGATTGAGAGTAATTCAAATTCTTCATCACTTTTTGGTTTCTTTATCTCTTATTGGTTTGACCACTTATTGCTATTTTGCAGGATGTAAGAGCTCCTATGAAGAGAGGTATGCCAGTGGCACCATATCAGAAGCCTCCTAAATCTCTATGGCCCCCATTAATTCCACCCGAAGATGAGACCGACGGGCAAGACGAGGGCTTCTTTGGTTCACTTGGGAGGCTTTTTGTCAACACTGGCTCATCTATGGCTGAAATCTTTGGGGGCATGTTTTCGGGATTTAGAAGAAAACCCCGGCATTATCAGATTCAGCACCAATATCACCAAGCAAACAAATCCTCAAATGCATGGCCCATGCAAGAGAGCTTCGTGATTCCAGATGAAGATGAGCCTCCTCCGTCGCTAGACATGAAAACCCCAACACCAAAGAGAAGCTATCCATTTATGACCAAAGAACTGGAAAAGAGTCACCATGTTAAGCAGAGCCGGGCATATTATGGTAGATGGGAAGGCGAATATGTTCATCAACAGCAACAGCAGCATCAGCAACAGCAGCACCAGCAACAGCAGCAGCAGCATCACCACAGGCATTACTCAGCAACCCCAAAGACTTGCTATGAGAAGAATTGTGAGACGAATGAGATTGTGTTCGGGGCAGTACAAGAGCAGGATGGACGGCGAGAAGCGGTAGTTATAAAGGCGGTAGACTACGGAGATCCTGTTTATAACCACCACAACATTCGACCTCGACTTAACTACATGGGCTACTCTCAATCCCATGCCTACTGATCTTCCATTGAGGAAGTGAATGTAGGAGTTAGTCCTTTTACTGCTACTTGTATTTCCTCACTTTTTTTTCTTTTTTCTTAGGGAATTTGTTAGCTCTGCAAAGTTTTTCCTCCACCAAGAAAATGAAAGAAAAGTAACATGTATGAAGTTGGAACGTATTTTATGTAAGTAGAAATCAAGAGAAACAAATTAGTACTCCTTTTTCATGGCTTATTGAAGCTAGGAAGTCCTGTGGTATCAATCGTTCTCTTGATGTGTCAATTACAAACCAAAAGTAGAAATCCAGAATTTTGGTGGTAGCGCATTTTCATTTTTAGTTTGGCACCCACTGGAGTAAAAGTTTTGATTGCTGTGTTTAAAAGGTTTAAAATTTTAATATATTAGGATGTCAAGCAATTTATTTGACAAAATTGTCAGCTGGGTCACACTCACACTGTATAGGCCTAGTCACCGAGTGGCATTTGTGCTTGGACATAAGATGGCTACTAAAAAAACTCCTACCAGAACGGCCAAACCAACCAAAGAATTCATGACACAAATCGATAATAAATGAGAATTATTTGACACGGTTCAAACACTATGGCCGATGTCACGTCTTGTACTCGCGTAACTTTACTTAATTATACTTTCTAGTCTTTTTTTTTTTTTGTTTCCCAACATATTCTTTTATATTTAGAGACTATAGATATTCTTTACGTTTAAAAATTTTATTTTAATTTTATCCATCATGCACTTAGTGAATGAAAAAATAAGGTAAAAAGGCAAAAATAACCTTAAATAATTCATGAAAAATATTTTAAATATATAAAAATATATATATAAAAACCCTTAAATACAAAATATAAAATTTCAAAAACCGTAAAAACATATATATTGAATTTTATAATTTTAAAATGTTTGAAATATTTTTCAAAAATTATCCGCGCAAAATTTTTTGAGAAATAATTTAGTTTTAAGTGAGGGTATTATTTTTTTTCTACTTTTTTTTTTTCCACAAAACATGCAGAAATAAAATTGAAACAAGTTTTTAAAATTCAATACATACACTTATAATTTTTAGAAAAAAATAAATTACTATGAAATTCAAACTAGAAAATATAATTAGGTAAATACCCCTCTATTTGTTAGTAAAACTTGTCAAGGTATAGTATTCAGATCAGCCAGTGTGCAGGAGAGAAACTTATATTGGGTCAACAAGTCTTATCTCAATGCTTAAAAGGTGTCAATCTTGATGGTCAATTCCAACTGTAAGAGAACAGTTTCCAAAGAAACATTGAGGTGGAATTGGGAAAGCATGAATAGCAGCGAAAGTTCGCCGTCATAACCGTATATGAGATAGAATTCCCGAGTCCGCTTGCAGGCTAGACAGGATGATTCCGGTTACCAATTTGCCCATTGCATCCATCTCATCTGCTCATCTATCGTTTTCGTTGGATTGCTATCAGAGTACAGAATTTTGTTGCCAAACATTGGCCCTTCATCCTTGGTCCTGGTCCTGCATATCATCTCATTGGCACGACCACCTATAAAGGCATGTTTTTCTGTCCTTTGGCTTCCCAAATTGAAGCATGCACTTTTGCGCTGACACTGCTGTTTAGATTTTATTTTATTTTTTTATAATATTAATGTTCCGTTTAAAATAGGATTCTATTACTTCCTTTTTTTTTTTTTAAAAAACATGTACAAATTAGGTAGGATTAATTTTGTTTATTTAAATAAAAAATCAGATAGAATAGGTTAAGTAGGAAGTTTTGAAAGTTTAAAGTATAAAGTGATAATTTGAAAAGTTCAAGAGCCAAAATAAAAGAGATACTGAAATTCAAGAGCCATCAGTATTCATAACTTTTTTTAATAATATTAATGTTTAAAAAAAAACAGAGAGGGATTCGAACTCTGCGTCGAAGTCAACTGGGAGGATAATAATAGAATAATGTTCTAAAATTACTCACCTTATAAGGTGTTTGGTAGAAAGTGATTCGGACCACTTTCTCAGTTATAAACAGTGTAAAGCTCTCACATGCTAAGTAAAAATAAAAAAAATTATTATAGTGTAAAGCTAACATTTGTTATAGAAAAAAAAGTTCTAACCAGCAATTTTAACCATCTTACCAAACACTCTAGTGTCACATTCTTCCACTAATTTTTTCATGCTACAGCGTCATATGTGGGAAAAATATACGAACACAAAAAAATAAGGAAAAACATTAAAACTTTCTGTGATACAATTTAAAAATTGAACTACAACAACCGACCCATGAAAAAATTTCCCCTGTATTTGTATATACTATAACAAGAATTGAAATCCCGCCTTTACCATAAAAGGTTTTATTTTTGGGACTACAACTGCCAACGACATGTTTTCTTTGTAACAGCGAGTATGTTAAACAATAAAAAAAAAAAAAATGAAGTGCGCATTCAACAAACGACGAAGGGCCAGCTAATGGCCTGCCCCAGGAGGACTTGGGCCAGAGGACTTGATTCCCCAGAGACCAACGACGTCCACTAAGGCATTGTGGTCCTGACCATGAACTTGAAAACCATAGAGTGGGCGGGCTCGAACGACAGATATTAGCAAAACGACACTCAAAACAAGAGCCATCAGAAGCAAACCGTGGGATATGATTTCTACGGCCATCACTGTAGTATAGCAATTTGTGTAAACTAAGATTGAACAATATAATACCTTTTGAGTTGAGGAAGAATAGGTTGCTTTGGCTTGGGTATTTATAGCAAAGGATTGGGTGGTTTTACCAAGGCAAGTGTGTGTGTGTGTGTGTGTGTACCGTTTCTCACACGGTTGAGAATTTTGTGAATAGGGGAACCAGTTAGGAAGCATGGAGGAGACTCATTTCAATGAAGAAGTAAAGTTGTACATGCCTTTGAATGATAAATCTAGAAGACAAATTTAGAAGGAGATGGCAAGACTTGGACTAGTCTGAATTTAGAATATTTAAGTCTAAGATATTTCGTTGACAATAATTTTTTCTCTCTGCTTATGTCAAGCGTAAGAAATTTTAGGATCTCTCTAATTTATTTTGTCTGCTTGCCACGTGAAAGTCTTCGATTATCAGTTGGTTATTACCATTTATAGGGTGTTTGTGAGTATAATTTAAACCATCAGATAAAGTTTAAAAACTATAGTATATAAAAACTTTATATTATAGTTTTTTACTATAACATCGAGAATTTTATACTATTTATAGTTCAAAACATTCAAACATCTCATTAGTGTTCCATTAGTTGTGTAAAATTTGAAGTGGTAAGCTACATGTTTTGTTTTGAGACCATAAATTTAAGTTTGTTTGCACTATTCTAGACAGACTATCCAATGCTAATCAAAAAAACAAAAAGATTTTTTTTTTGCAGTTTTGTACTTTATATGGTGTTTGGCAATAGTAGTTAACGCCACTTTCTGAGTTATAAACAGTATAATACTCTCATATGTTACAGTAACAATAAAAAATAGCTATGATGTAAAGCTCTCACACGTTATAGTAAAAATAATTCTAACCAACGGTTCTAACCACTTTGTCAAATACTTTATTAATTGGCGTCAACATTCTGACAAGTTTGGTTTCTTTTATTCTAGTGGAAGAGGCAAACTTGAGGGTGACTTAATTTGGTCAAAATGAATTCGTCAATTTCTAATTTCTATGTAGAATATGGATTTGGAATTTAAGAGAGTACATATGTCATGTTCGAATCTGTATTTTGTTTAACAAAGGATCATTGATAATAAAAAATATTAAAATTGTACCTTCAAGTTTCGCACCTCGATTGTAAAAATTATGCGGTTATATTAAGTAAAAGCTTGAAGTGGGATATATATAGTGATTTAATTAATTTGTAATAAAAAAATTGACTTGAATATCATTATACAAATCAAGACAAACAAATATTAATCCCTTTTTCTTTTAACAATATGTTTACTTATAAAATCAATGATAAAAGTCTGTATCAATCCTTTTATCTTTGGTAATTAGTATTGATTCCATATCAAAAGAAATAAATATTAAATTTACGTATATATAGATATTCAAATGTTGTTACTAAATATATATTTAGTTATGTAAAAAGGATATTTTAATCATTATGTTAACAGGATTAGGATTCTTTAAGTTTTAAATACTAAAAATGGAATGAGATTGTTTCTATTACACCGTTAGATAGATAAGTAAGCACTAAAAATGAAATGAATAATTCTTACTTTACTGCTTTACTTTGTTTTCCATTCTTACTATTTTTCTTGTTACATTTCTTTATAGTTTGGTCCTCTTTTTTTTTTACGGTTTATGTTGATATTGGTGTTTAGCTTTTATTTTTTTAATAATATTAATATATGTTTGTTTAATATTAAAAGTGAGGAATTTGAACCCTAAACTAAAATCAAGTGAGAGGATAATACTAATGTATTGAAATTGCTCAATCTTAAATTTAGCTTAATTTGATTAAGATTTGACAGTTCAAAAAAATACAATATTAGGAAGGTATTTTTTTCTTTCGTGTCCTATAAATAAAATTCTCATCTAGTGTTGCATTCTTGCACAAGTTTTTTCATGCTACAACAGCTAGGGAAAAGAAATGCGAATACAAAAAATAAACATTAAAAAGATCTGATACAATTCAAAAATTGTATTACAAGAACCGACCCATGAAAGAATTTCCCCTGTATTTGCATACTACAACAAGGATTGAAATCCCACCTTTTTAATAAAGGTTTTATTTTTGAGACCAATTTCCTACGACATATTTTCTTTGTTGCAACAAGTACGTTAAAAAAAAAAATTAGAATTAAGTGCACATTCAACAAAAAACGAAGGTCCAACTAATGGCCTGCCCCAGGACGACTTGGGCCAGAGGATTTGATTGCCCAAGACCAAGGACGTCCACAAAGGCATTGTGGTCCTGACCATGAACTTAAAAACCACGTAGTGGGCGGGCATGAACGACAGAGAACAGAAAAGCAACGCTCAAAGCAAGAGCCGTGAGGCAAACCGTGGGATTTGATTTCTCTGGCCATCGCTGTGGCATAACTAGGAAATGATTTTGAGTTGATGAAGAATAGGTTGGGTTGGCTTAGGTATCTATAGACCGAGGATTGCATGGCTGTATTAAGGCAAACATATATATATATATATATATATATATGTTTATATATATACCGTTTTTCACACGATTAAGAACTGTGTGTACATGGAAACTAGCTAGAGTATTTCAATATAATGTTAAATTGATGTGCTAAAGATAAATTTGACATTGGAGTGTAAAAGAAAAAACTCCCAAGTGCAATGTGAGTTCTAATGCTAAATTTACTATATACTAAACTTTGTGGTAAATTTACTACCAAATTTAGCATATAACAAATTTGACATTTGATTTCTATTGGTTGATGGATTGACATCTTTCTTTAATGATTACAATATTTTCACTTTTTAATATGTTTTAATATTAAAAGTTTACTTTTATAAGTTTCAAGGTTTAATAATTATGACAAAAGACATATGACATTTCAAATAGCATATGTATTGAAGTACGAAATAAAATAATACATCAAATATTCTGTCTTTAATTATTTTTTTGATGACAAATATAACATTGACATTGCATTGAAGATGTTAAAAAGCATGGAAGAAACTCACATCCATGAAGAAGTTGGACAAGCCTTGGAAATGTATAGTCTAGGAGAGAAATTTGGAAGAAGGAGATAGCAAGACTTGAACAAGTTTGAATTTGGAATATTTTAGTCTAAGAAATTTAGAAGAAGGAGAAAGCAAGACTTGGGCAAGTTTGAATTTGGAATATTTTAGTCTAAGATATTTCGTTTTTTCTCTTTGCTTATGTCAAGTGTAAATAAATTTTAGGATCGCTTTATTTTGTCTGGGTACGTGAAAATTCTTCGATCTTTCAGCCGTGAATAGCATTTCGTGTTTTCATTAGTTGTGCAAAGCTGTTGATTAGTACATTTATATGTTGTGTTTCGTGACCATACTCATGATTTGAGTTTGTTTGGATTATTGTAGACGGACTTTATCCACTTCTAGTAGAAAAGTATAGTATAGTTTTTCTACTTCTTTAATTGGCGTCAACATTTTGACAAGTTTGGTTCCCTTTTTCTTTTGTCAAATGGGGAAGGAGAGAAAACTTAAGGGTGACTTATTTTTTGTCAAAATGAATATTTGAATTCCAAATTTCCACGTGGAATTCGGATTTTGGAATTTAAGAGAGTAAAATTACCATATTGGTATATTGTAGTTTTTTCAAAAAGAATAGCTGATGATGAAAAATATTAAAATTGTATGACGATAAGACCTTGAACTGGCATTTACAACACAAATTATTGGAATTATTTGGTTATATCAAGTAGAAACTTGAAGGGGATATAAAAAGGAAATGAATTAATTTGTATCAAAAATATTAATAAGGACAATGTTATGGTGAGAGTCTCTGAAGTCTCTCATCAATGAGACTTTTTTTTTTTTTTAATGCTAACTATTGGATTTAATCTTGGAGAATAAGACATAAGATATACAAGTGCAATTAAAATGACATATCATACAAAATTTGACAAAATTAGTAAAAACCCAAAATTTTTTAAATTAAAAAAGTTCATCTTTCACAGCAACAAAAGCCATCGGAGATGACGGAAGAGGTAGCCGGCATGGATAATAGCATCATCTGTCTCACTGGAGAGCCACCATGGCCACCTAGGGCACCACCGATCGTAATCACACAACATCGACCACCTCACATAGCTCATGACTCGCCATCGGCTCCTACCTTGGGTTGCCACAATTTCGTCGCTATAATGGTTGCAAACTATGGGTTTCCATCGCTAAATCGCGACCCACGACCTCTGCTAGTGAGGTGTGATTCCATCGCGATGGACAAGATTTTTGTGCGACTTTGAGTTATGACAGAAGGGATTTGCACATGATTTTCGTGACGGAGTGGATTCGTAACCACCGTCATAAGAGAGTCCGGATTGCAACAGTGACGGAGTCGAGACTTACATATCGAGGACACTGTCACTAGAAACGAGTCCCCAGGGCTATGATCAAGGATGAGTCATAACCCACCTTCACGATCTAAGGTAGCCGGTGTGACTCCCTCCTAGATCTAAATATATTTTAGTTCTTTGAGTCATCGGCAACTCCTTTGCAGGGAAAACTGAGTATTTTTTTGCATATTGGACTCATTTAACTATTGATGAATTTGTTTAATTTTAACCATTGATGTAAATCTTATGGACAAAAAAAAGTCTTATTAATGAAAGTTATAAGAAAGTCATATCGTGGTTTTCCCATCAACAATTATGGTGATACAAATTAAAGGTAAGAAGTACTAATTTAATGTTTTCCATTTGTCAAAAGTTTTAACGGATATACGTTATTAATAATAACAATATTCCGTTAGAAATGAAAGTCAAGTAGCCCATAATAATTGTATGCCAACCAGCCAACTAATCAATCTATATGTTTTAGCGATAAAAGAAAAAGAAAAAAGAAAACACGCAAACAACGGCCAAAAATAAGAATCATTAGACAATTAAGAAGCAATTAATAGCAAATTATCGCTGTTTTGAAAGCATACCACCACCGACAATTAGACATATGAAAGAATCAGAGGATCAAAAGTACCAATCGACGTTGTTGTATCCAGGAGATGTCAACTGGACGGTGACACTCCATTGATTAGTTTAATTTTTTACAGACTTCAACCTTATGTGAGAACATTGTATCAGAAAAAAAAAATATTGAGAAAAAGATTATCAATACACACATATATTTCCCATTGTGTGCATTTAAAAAAATCTATGAAAATATAACCCATAATTGATTTAGTTCCGAGAATTATTTCGATTATTTAAAGAAAAATGAAAAACAAACTAACGGATGGCATTTCACACATAGAAATCAGTCTAAAAAAAATCAGTCGTGTGTACTTCTTAAGAAGCATTAAACCGCTGTAGAATCTCAATGAACTTTTTGGGAACTTCCTTTTGGATGGAAACTCTTATTCAGGTTATATTTTTAAACTCTTAGGTAAACACTTAGTTTAGAAAATAAATTAAAACTTAAATACTATAGCATGTAACAGTTTTACACTGTAACAAATTATTATAACATATAAAAGATTTACTTTGTAACAAATTAAAACTTAAATTTTAACTTAGTTCTTCAATAAAACCCTGATTAAATTTTGTACAAACAATTAAAAAATAAGTACTTATCATTATTTTTTTTTTGTCATCACCAAAAAAATTGTTACACATTTTGTGGTAAATTCTTAAAAGTGCTTGGAACACGGAGGTACATTGAGAAAGGGCGTCTGGGGAAAAAAAATTTGGTCCATGGCCCTTTTTTTTTTTTTTTTTGACATTACAAAACTAGCTTTTTGGACATCAAAACAGTTACAGTTTTTTTTTTGAGACCATATTTAGATTCCTTTTTTTGATACAGTCATTTTTTTTCTGTGAAAAAAAATGAGACAGTTTTAGTGCTTAGAAAAAATCTATTTTTTAATTTAAAAAATGGGAGGCCATTTGCCAAATTTTTTTTTTCGTTTGGCCTTTTTGCCGAATTCTTCCCCGAAAGAATAAATGAGCTGCTCTTAGAGCAAAGAAAAGCACAATAAATAAAAGGTGCAGTCGTCGACATCTGTCAAAAACTGCATTTTTTCGGTTATAGTTAGTTTCTCGCACACCGAGGTTTCCGTTACGTTAAAACTTCTCCAAACAAACCATTAGAATCAAGAGAATTACGGCAAGCGATTTTGCAGAAAGAGTAAAAGAAAAAGAAAGAAAATTTTTTTTCTCTTCTCTTTCTTCATCGTGTTGCTCTTCTTCTCCTTTTTCTCTTCCTTGAGAATCCCTAATTTTAATGGCGGCGGATGCATCATCATCGATATCGCATTCGCCGCAGGAGAATATGGTCGTAAACGACGACGTACAGGAGCTGTTGTTCGCCAAGAGAGGTTGCTGCTCTTGGATCCCTTGCTTCGGGAGGGACAGATCAGCGGCGATCGGATCGATCTGGTGGCAGCGGATGCGGCCGGCGGAGTACGACGATCCGTGGTGGATCAGGGGATGGAAGAAGCTCCGCGAGTGGTCGGAGGTCGTCGCCGGTCCGAAGTGGAAGACGTTCATCCGACGGTTCAACAGGAACCACCGCGCCTTCGCGTACAGGCAGGCCGGGAAGTTCCGCTACGACGAGCTCAGCTACGCGCTCAACTTCGACGGGGGACCGGGGCTGGGCGGCGGCGGCGGCTGCGGCTGCGACGACGACGACGACGACTTCATCGGCCGTGACTTCTCCAGCAGGTACGCGTCGGTGCCGGAGTCGGCGAAGTCGTCGATGGATATGGGGAAAGAAAGCCAAGGGCCGTCGTTCACGTGATCTGGCTGTCGGCAACGGTCTTTTTCACCTCACTCCGCGCCGAGTTTTGCGGGAGGGTTGACCTTTTTAGTCTGCTGACGTGGACGCATGGTCGTTTGACTCGGACCACTCGGGAAATCTTTTTTTTTTTTTGTCATTTTTGGTATAATTGTTTTGTTTACTACTTTTGTAATTTCCACGTTGGATGAAAGAAAAATGGGAAAAAAGAAAAAGAAAGAGATATATTACGGAGGTGAAGAGACTGGTGTTAGAGATTGAGCCTTACGTTGTTGTGTAATGATGTATAGTGGTCTTGTCTAAATGATATTAGAAATTAAGATTTAAGAATTGATTGTTTCAATAGAAAATTTTCATGGTTTTTCTGATTTCCCTTCGAAGCTTTCTTATGTATTGAAAATGCCAATTATGGCAAGTAATAGAGACTGATATTTAAGACGTGTATTTCTGTGTTGCAAATTTAGGACCATAATTAGATAAAAATGACACACATACCACTGTTATTTCTAGTCTTCTTTATTTTCCTTGGATTTTGAAGTAAACTTTTCTCCAATGGTGACAAAGTGTTTTATGACTTGTTTTCGCACTGTCCTAAACAAAAATGAAGACAATGGTGGGTTGAACTCAATGTTCATGCGAGGTTTGGTGGTAGCAAAGACTTGGCGCAAGGAGATGAAACTTTACTCCTGCCTCTGGTGGATAGGTTGATCTTAACATAAGCTAATGGTCCGTCTCTCCAGTGTCTTCCTTTGTATTTTTTCCCCCTCTTTCCTTAAGCGAAAAATAAATAAATAAAAAAGGATTTTTTCACTGTAGGTCCTCAAATTTTATGACTTTTGGTACTTGGGTCCTTATTTAAAAAATTTTGACACTCAGGTCCTCAAATTCTTAATCTATTGACACTTTAGTCTCATTTTAAAAATTTAGATATTTAGGTCCTTAAACTCTTAATTTCTAAGCATCATAAGTCCCCATCTTATTTTTACTATTAAATGACACAAGAGATATCAATATTTTACATTTTTTGTTTTTCAAATTTTGAAAACTTGTATACGTATGTATTATTATTTTTTTTATATATAGAAAGTTCCCTAAAAGTGCTGTTTTTTTGAAGTGTAACCTATTATTTTTCTCCTCAAATAATGTTTTAATGGCCTAACATAAAATTAATTATGATAATTAATGATAACTAAATGATTTATTATAAATTGAAAAACAAGAAATCCATAAATATTGATTCATCTTATGTTATTTAATAAGAAAACAAAGATGAGGCCTTGTGGTCCACAATAAACTAAAAAATTTAGGGACTTAAATGTCTAAATTTTTAAAAAGCGACTAAAGTGTCAATAGATTAAAAGTTTGATAATCTAACTGTCTAAATTTTTACAATAAGAACTCAAATGTCAAAGATTACACAATTTAAAGACTTTGGGCTTAAAAATCCCAATAAAAAATAAAAAAGGTCGACAAGCACCATGTCTCTGACGAGTTGCAAGCATGGGCAGTTGGTGCCCAAACATGGGATCCAACAAAAGCGTGCTTCTTTTTGTCCACATATATACGTTAATAGATTTATGTCCAATGTATGCATTGTTTTGGTCATCTTGTCACGGTTCCACTCTTTTAGCCATTGGAGGTGCTTTTAGGAGGAAATGGGTAATAATTTGTATTGGAGAAATTTGAGCCTTTTTTTTATTTAAGAGAGAGAGAGAGAGAGAGAGAGAGAAAGAGAGGAGCATGCAAGGAGCAATTCATTTTCTAGGGTGGAGATCTACTCTGAATTTAAAAATATATAAAAACAAAAGAGCAAAAGTCCTTGAGCCATTACTGCATGGGGACTCAATAATAGCTCAATGCTCATATAAAAGTCAAGTCATCTAACTCCATCGTTTAGCGGGCCTGAGGCTGAACCGTTGAAGTTCGTTGACATTTTGGAGATTGATTAATTAGCTTGAAATCACTTGGACTATAACAAAGCTTATACGTGTCAATAACTTTACTTGAAGATAATCAGCTGGGCCAATAAAAGATCCACATGATTCTTTAAAAAAAAAAAAAGAAAGGTTTTTCTTCTTTCCCTTCCTTTCCTATCTTTTCTCCCCTTCTCTCTCTCTCTTTCGTTTTGGGATGGAAGCTGGGCTAGAGCCTGGCCCATGCTGCCAACTGGGTTGGGCGTGGCACGTTAACAGAGCCCTCCAGTCAACTACCAACATCCTCGCTAGCTTTGGTGTTTAAAAAGTGACGAAAACTATTGGTTAAAATTATTTTTATTGTAGCATATAAAAGCTTTATATTATAGTAATTTTTTTATTATTATTGTAATATGTAAGAGCTTTATATTATTCATAACTGAGTGGCTTTTACTACTATGCCAAACAGAGGTAAAAACATGACGAATGTACAGCTTGCAAGGGAGATCATCTTTTAGGAGAATATTATACCTCTTTAATCCTGTGATATTCTACATTAGAATTCTGCAATTTTTAAGGTAATATTTGGATTGAAAATAAAAGTTCTGAAGCCCCTAAAAGAAAAAGGAAAAAAAATGTTTCTAAGAAGAACATTAAGTGAGAAAATAAGAGTAAAATTCTTACAATATGAAGTAAATCCATCTTCCCTAGCTAGGAGAGCATTTCTTTATATTTCCCTTATGTTGTACAAGGGACAAAAGTGCCTTATCTTATTATTTTTAGTTTTTGTACTTACTCCAACAGGAACGTGGAGCCCTAAACGTTAATTTCTGATTGACTGGTAAGCATGCTAGATTTTTTTTTTTTAAATGGATTTTGACGAGGACACGTTGTTTCTTCTTTCCATGAAAGCTCTACTTGAAACTTAAAAAACAAAAAAAAAAAAAAAAAAAAGAAGAAAAAAAAAAAAAACAGTATTTGGGACTTCTTTTGGTGGGTTTTGGCAACAGAGTGTCTGCATCATTCACGGACTATCCACTTTGAAGGATTTTTAAGATCAGACAATAAGTCAATCCATGCGGAAAAAGGGGAAAAAAATAAATAAAAGGAACAATAATGCTTGAGAAAATAAAATTGCCGAAAAAGTATGCTATCAGAGTGTTGTCTGCTAAATCCACTTTATTGTCCTGGCCTTTTAAAAGTTTTTATTAACTACACAAGTAACTTTATTTTTACCCTTTAATTATTTATTTGTGGCAAGCGAGAAAAGATGAAATGAGTAGCGATTCAAGTTAATGGAACCCCAAAGCTCTTATGCTCAGTACGCTTTGCCTTTGAGACTAGACCACCCTACGGATTTGTGCGTACTCAGAACTTGCCAGATTGATTTGAAGAATAGCCTTTTAAAATTGAACAATCGGATTAATTCTATGAGATTATAACTCTATTATTAATAAAATAATAAGATTTGATTTAAAAATATATTATATATTAGATTGAGACTCATAGTTTTGTAAGTTATAGTTAAATATAATGGGATGAAAAAAAAAATCTTTAAAATTAGGAAAAGATTATTATTTTAATATAAAATTTTACGTGACCACATGAGAAAGGCAAAGACTTGATCCCAAAGCAAAAAACAAAAAAACAAAAAAAAACACTACCGTGCCCTTGTTTGAATCAATGGTCAGATGTCACGAGTATTGAGGGGGAAAGATTCTGTCACATAGCTTTCATGGATCCCACCATGACTGCCCAACTGACCAACCTAAAAGATTCATCTGCATGATCACAGTACTCACATTATCCAAAAAGGGTTCCGTTTAAAAAAAATAATAAAAAGGAAAAATTTTGTGATAAGCTATAAAATAATTTTCTATGGTAGAAGATAATTTTGAAGCAAAATTCATGATAAGACAAGTATTCTCACTCTATTAATAGATATTGTTGTTTAAATATTTAGATTTAACTTTTAATAATCTAATTTTTGACTACTGACAAGTTTACATCATATATTATAAATTTTTAACATAAACAGCCATATATCATACTATTAAAAAGTTAATTCAACATTTAAAACTAGCACAACTTACAAATATAGGCAGAATACATGTTCTACCATAAAACTTTTTTTTTTTTACATCATATTTATACTAAAATTTAAGAGTCCCTGTATGATTTCAGATTTAACGTTTCAAATGATAAGCTCTCATTAGGAGGGATCAAAAAGCTCAGTCTCTCTAAAACGGGACCTAAAGGCCAAAAAAGCAAAAGCTTTCCAGCCGTATATCATGGAGATATATTTGATTCCTTTTATAAATTTTGACCTTTTTGACGAGGATGATTGTCTGCTTTTGAAGATCAGGATTTAGAAATCTGAAATATGAAATATTTGCTTCAAATCATTGCTGTATACTTGTATAGTTC
The DNA here is from genome assembly GCA_946598075.1 of Artocarpus hirsutus. NCBI lineage: Eukaryota > Viridiplantae > Streptophyta > Magnoliopsida > Rosales > Moraceae > Artocarpus > Artocarpus hirsutus. The sequence continues at coordinate 46,532 of CAMOHE010052422.1, read as the reverse complement.
GTGGTGACCATTGTATGTAAATGATGAGATGAGATGAGATACTACAGGCTAAATTCAGATGGTGAGATTCAGAAAGTTTTGTCAACACCATCAATGATGAAAATGAAGACTCCTCCATAACATTTTACCAATCCTTGCTAATTGATGGGATGCTCTTTCCATTGCAGGAGGAAGTCCCGTGTGCCATCCTCACCGTGCATTCATTAGGCATGCCTTGTTGAGATGTTCTGTCTAGTGACCATCATGTCTATCATAGTTCACATCATACAATGTGAAGTAAAAGACTAATGTATCATGACGTTTGCTCACCACTACATGCATTATTCAAGACTAGAGATTAAAAAAAAAAAAAAAAATCTTTCAAGAGTTCACCATAATCACTGTCTACATGTATGGTATTCAAGACTAAAGATATTGAGATACTAAAGAAAATAAAAAAATACGAAAAACAATAAAGATCATCAATGGTGTAGGGTCCTGTATATGAGCCCACATCCGGAACTCATCTCAATTTTAAGTTTTGGCGTAGTGCCGGGCACTGAGAGTCCACCATTGGAGCTTAGGCCATTGTGAGTTGTAGTGTTGAGCATCACTCATGTCTAATAGAACTACTACTAAGAAGCAAGACCCATGTGGCCGGGAATAGCAAAACCTATTCGAAGCAGTACAGGCTTTGGATCCCCATTCTGCCAAGCCAAGAAAGGTTAAGCGACCATGGAGAAAAGATTCAGGGCGACCAGATATGTACAAAGCAACCAATATTAATCATAGTGCTATTTCTGTCATGTTCACAAAAGACATCATAAGTTGTTTCATACAAGAATCCCAAGTTGGGTTAAGCAAGGACAAGTTTTAGAACGTCATCCCCTAAAATTAGAATCCGCCGCTTAAGGAACAGGAAAGTGTCCTGGTGACTGTCAACGAACAAGATTATGGTATGCATAAACAGTAATGCCACAAAGCAAAGCAAGGCAATAATCAGAATTACTGAATTAGCACCACAAAATTTTTCAACAAAAAAGGGGCAAACTTAAACCAACCAGCCTGCTAATCAACCACCAAAATAGTAAAGAATACACCTCTCAATAGTCAATCATATTCATACCCCTTGTGCTTTTCCCATCCATGGCAATTCCGTATTCAGAGAAGACGGCATACCTATCTGTGAATCGGTTGAAGTCGAAAACTTTCCTTTCTTAGACCATTGCCAGATCTTAGAAACAGAATAGCTCTCCCCTCTACTCACACTACTAATCTTCTTCCCCTCCAGATCTCCATCAACTGCGGGATTACCTTTTCCATGCTCTAGGCCTTTAGTCGGCTTTACTTCACGGCATTGTTGATCGTTGCCTAAGGCAACTCGTAGGACCGAATTTCCGAGTATATACTCATAAGACCCCATTGAATAACATCTCCTAGCATCCAAGTTGCTGCGACTGGTCTCTCCAACTCCAGATTCGCCTGCCTCGCCATTGACCCTTCTGAATTTACCTAGCCTCACCGGCAAAACTCCCTTCTCAACAACAGTTTCTTCGATCTCCACCGTCTTCTGAGCCGAAACAAACCTGCCATTGCCCGACCACGCGTCTTCCTCCCGAAAGTCATCGAAATCGAACATCGGGTTTTCGATGGAATATCCGGGCACGAAGAGCGTTCCCCTACAAAGAGGACATGTCGAATTTGACAAAAGCCAAGTGTCAATGCAACTGATGTGGAAGGCATGGCTGCACGTAGGAAGCAATCTGAGCTTGTCCTTTTCGGAGAACTCACAGAGGCAAACAGCACAATCAAAGGGCTCTTTAAGACCCACAATCTCTTTGTAGTGGAAAACAGGAAGGGCGTCTATAAAAGCCTGATCAAGACCAGAATCATGAAGATGGAAAAGTTGCTGAAGCTGTCTCTGAAGAGCATCAGATGTGGAAAGCTCTGCTGGGTATCTATTAGATTGAGAAGAAGCTGAGGAAGATGGATGCTTTATGAGAAATCTAACCAGCAAGTGGAGAAGACCAGAGATGAAGAACAGTACAGCCAAAATCACTATTATGAACAGAACAGCTGGGCTTATTCTCGTACCAGAAGAAGATGATGATGATGGGTTTGATTCTTTATGAAACCCACCAGTATATGGTGTTGAAGATACGGGGGAAAATGGAGGAGAATAACTCAAGTAACCATCTTTTTCCTGGATTTGAACAAGGTGAATCCTTGACATTTTCAAATCGGTATGTCCCAAAAACCACCTATTCTCATTTCTTTCCAACATTCCAAAGATCAAACATGTAAAACACCCCAAACAATCATTAAAGTCCACAACTTTTTTGAGCCCGGATTAGAAGAGGAACAGTTGGCTAGAATAAGAAGTAACCCCACTTCATTTGTCGGTATTATATATCATTTATTTTTTCAAATAAAAGCTAAAACACTGATTGAGCCAAAAAAAAAAAAAAAACAAATACAGGCTTACATAAAATGGTGTATATATGATTAAACTTGTGATATTCTACCCACCTTGATTCTGGGAAGTCCATCCATTGATGTGTTTTTTCATTAGCTCATCAAAAACACACTAAAAAAAATAGAAGGAGAGAAGAACCCTAGAGAGTAAAAAGACGGGATTTTTTTTCCCTTATTTCAATAGGGTAAAAAGACTAAGGTTTTTTTTTTTTTTTTCCTTATTTCAGTTTAACCCGACAAAGATGAGGAAAGTGAAGGGTGAGATGAAGAAATGAAGGGGTTTGTGTTTGTTTTTCTCTCTCTAAAAAAGGTGTTGTCTTTCTTGTTTCTCTCACTAAATTTTCCTGATGGAAGCAGGGGGAAGCCAGTGGTAGGGGTGGCGGTGTCAGTGGCCAGTGGGGAAGGTTAGTTTCCAAATTGCGAGGTCAAGAGTGCCAAAAAGTAAAGCTGCGTTTTATAATCACGCGCCGAGAGAGCGCGTGGACTGAACTGGTCAACTACTAGCGACAAAGTGACACGCTCAAACATGGGCTCAAGGTGGGCCTGGGCTGATTTTCAAAAGTCGTGTCCGCACTAGTTTGTAGGTTTTAGCCCTCAGGGAGGAGTGGTTCGGTGGTCTCTGGTTCAGGGAGAAGCCCGTGCAGCTGACCTTGAAAAATTCTTTTAGAGCCTTCTTTTTTTTTTTTTTTTTGAGAAACAATTTTAGAGCTTGGTACTTTCTAAACATTAAATTTAATCATTTTTTAATTAAATTGTATAAAAAAGTATATAAAATCGAAAAAAAACTGATGAAATATGGCAGTTCAAAATAATATTTATTTAAGACTATTTTGCTAATTTTCTTACAAAAAAAAAGTCCTTTCATTTGGTTTATCGCTTGAAATTGTGTTGATTTAAACTTTTTTGTTTGAATAAAAAAACCTGAATTATGCAGCTTAAATAATAATCCAAACTAATAATTGGATGTGTAGTATAAGTGTTAATTTAAACATGAAACCCAATCCAAATTTATACTTAAATGATTATTGATATACTTAATTTGAAGCATGAAAAAATATTTAAATAAAGAATAGGCATCAAAAATGTAAAAGAAGTTATTTTATTAAAAAATAATATGAAATCACTGTTTAATATTGGTTCAAAATATTGAAACAGATAAATGTTAAATTATAAGTTGGACATTTAAACTAATTTAAAACTGTTGATTTAGTTTGAATTATATGTTTTACCAAATATTAATTTAATATGTGATGGTCATTCAGGTTGAAACAAAGTATTTTTTTTAATTCCCAACTAAAAAACTCTCAATTTTTCTTTTTCAATCGTTATCTTGCAGTGGGTTAAAAAACCATATTGATGAACTAAAATAATATAGTTGCGAACCGACATTGAAATGAAAACAATATGAATTTAATATGATATCTAAAACAAATATGACCATCTGAAAATTGTACATAACGACAAAGTAGTTCTATATAATTTACTTGAATTTTTTTTAGTTATGTAAGAATAGGAAGTTAACCAAAAGGGAAAAATGTTTAAAAGCTAAGATAAAGATGCATTTTAGGTAGAAATGTTTCTATCAAAATTTTAGTGCAACAAAGTGGTTGTCCTTCATTGTCATGACATAATCTTACCAAGCTACTGTAAATGAGTACATGAAATAGTCACAATTTGCTGCTCCATCATACAAAGATTAACAAATATATAAATATACACAAACCACCTTAAGTCAAGAAGAAACAAAGGTTGCTCGCCTACGTTATTTGCTTGTGCACTTACTCAAGTTCCCCCCAGTACATCGGAGATCGAGCTAAAACGTGGCGTTTCTTAAGCAAATTGGCATAAGATATTACTTAAAGAATGATTTTATTAGGACTTGCCGTGGAAAGATAACCTAAAACCCATGTGAACCCTTCTTTTGTCTTGAGCCTACAATTAGGTGAGGGGCAATTTTGATTACAATTCGGATTAGCTGGAAATTTGAAAAGCTAACTAAAAGAGGTTGAGGTTAGCTGTTAGGCAAGCAAGAAAAAACAACTCACATAACTGCTCCTTAATGATGATTCAGCCACGCTTGCATACCCACTAGATCATGCGGCCAAGAATTACATAATTTTTCGGCTGGTTAATATCACAACGTGGGATCATTTCTAGGGTAGGTCTTAGAAAATGGAAAAGTGGTTAGATGTTTCATTTTTCTTCCCTTATTGATTGCATTAGATATTAGGAGTAGGGGGGAGTTTTTATGACCTGAATCTACTGCTCAATATGAGAAAAAAAAGATAACAATCTGAAAATCTACTTTCTTCAAAAGCGTCTCGGAAGTCTGTTCAAACAAAAAGTTTGAACCTAAGGATTTAAATTTTGAATGGCTCTTCATATTTCATGGCCTTGTGATAATATAAAGCATGTAATTGGCTTTCTAATTTTATTTATGTAAAAACTATCACAAGTATTGCTCTGATGTTACAGGTTTGGCGATCTACAGAGACGGTTTGGATTGATCCGTTGACTATTTCCAACGCTTGGGCATAAAGAAATTTTATGACATCACACGTCATCATTTTGGCTTTGACTAGGCACTTGCCTCATTTTTGGGCATAACAAGTTTGGGTTCAAATCCATGATTTCTCTATCACTAGCGAATTTCTGTTTTGAGTGACAATTGGTCCTTCAAAAAATGTTTGTTTTTATTTATGGAAGTAGCCACCAGCACTTGGCAAAAAAAAATAGAGCAAATTAGTTAGTAGTTGCAAAAAAGTTAAGAATAGTGATGCCAAAGGTATATGGAGGTCCTATAATATGTCCACCAAGCTAAAAACAAAGCACTAGTAGGCTGTGATGGATCTTTTCACCGGTCAAAGGAATGTATCAATGTCCACAAATTACACAAAAGAGAAATGCCATCTACCATTTTAAAAAAAAAAAAATCAATGATGTCTTTTCGCCCCGAAAGTCCTAATTCTGGGCATTCAACAGCTATCGATCCACAAAGTTCAGCGTCTACACTCACATATTCTGTGCCAAAGAAAGACTATAACGTGAGGCAGGACTGGAAAGACCTCACCACTACGCCGCCGCCACCAGTGGTAATGCCTTCTAGCATCTTAACCTAAGCCTAGGGGCGCTAAGACGTGTGGGGGTATATGGTGATATAAACTGTCTCTGAGCAAATATTATAATTGAATATTTATTAGCCAACACTATTAGTAATGTGCCAAATAGTACTATTTGTTGACATAAAAATGGCCAAGAGAAGCAGGAATAAAAAGTAGAGTGCAATTTCAATCATCAAACTTTTGAACATTTGAAAAGCAGCTGGTGTAACTGCAGATTATTAGTTGGTGAATACAGATATGTTCCATAAATTTAAAATGACAAGCTAAGCCATTCTTGGAGCAATTAAATTACTGAAAAGTAGAAATGTTACCGAGTTTCTACAGTTTATAAATTACAAACTCTGACAAATGAGCAAAAGGGCGTATTTGTATTCCATGTCATGGTTCATAAGCTATATATGGCCGATCTCTCCTCTTCTTTGTTTAGTGTGTTGATCATGTCAACGACTTGGTTCATGGTAGGCCTAGCCTCCGGAGACAGGTTGACACATTTCATGGCTGCTTGCAGCAATCTCACCATCTCCTCTTTGCTAGCGCAGTCCGAGATCAAGTACTTGTCAAAAACCTCTGCTGTCCGCTCTTCTCGGAAAACCGAGTGAAACCAATCCGTTAAACCAACACTATTGTGCTGTACTAGATTCCTTGTGAGCAGCTCAAGCAAGACGACACTGAACCCAAAAACACCGTCTTTGCAGGCTTTTAATGAACTAGCCTGGGTAGTGACCGGCATTAGACCGTGTTTACTTATACATGGCTCCATGTTCTTTGTTCAGAAATATGTTTGAAGATTTGAAGTTGCCATGAGCAATTCAATTATCTCGAAGTTCCTGATGCATGAAGGCCAAGGCTTCCACGATGCTTGTTGCAACCTTAAGTCTACCAGCCCAGCCAAAAATTTTGGGCACGTTGGTTCCTTAAAAAATAGAGTTAGCATCTCAAAAACGCTTCTATTAAACATAACAAACATAATAATAAGGTAAAGTGACGTATTCAACTACTATTCTAGAAAGTGAAACTATTAATCACATTTCTGGTATGGCTAATATTGTCATGTAATAGTATTGATAACGTATTGTTAAAGTAAAGCGTTCTCCTAATCATTAGTGGTGAAGAATAGTTACCATGGAGATATCTGAATAGACTTGCATTTTTCTGATATTCATAGATCAAAAGCTTCTCTTGTTTGGAAGAACAGAAAGCGAGGGCTGGCAACACATTTGGATGCTTCACTTGATCCAACCTCCGCATCCTTTGCTTGAACTCAGGAGTTGAAATTGCCCAATTTTTTATCCTTTTGACTACTAGAGTTTTCCTATTCTCAAGAATGACCTTATAGATGATACCGTTCGTGCCTCTTCCTAGCATCTCGGCCGGAGCCTTGAAAAAGTCCTCAAATTTCAGTCTATTCACCTCAGGACTAGTGAGCAGCACCAGTGAGGATGACACCAAAGCACTATTATCACCTGAAACGAATAATGTTTCTGATCTTCCGAAACCTGCCTTGTCCTCCATAGATTCAATAGTGCTAGACTTGTACATGTTATTATCATCACCCTCAGTTGCTTCTACTTTCTGTGGCAATGCATCAACAACAAACTTCTTTTTTCTTCGTCTTTTACATAATAAGTAAATGATTAGCAAAACAAAAATCAATCCCAACGCCAGGTATCCCACAAACGTAATAATCTGATCCTTTGTGGAGTCCTTTGGTGACTCGCCGATGATGTTATCCGCTTGTGGAGATGATGGACACTTGTTAGGCAAGGGATCCCCACATAATTGAGGGTTACCAAGAAAGCTACTTGCATTGCTTCAAGTTTGAGAAGTCGAATTTCGGTATTTCCCCACTGATTTTGTTGTTTTGAGTAAGCAAAACTTGCAGGCCTGAAATCCTAGACAAGTCTGGCAATCTACCAAAGATCTTGCTGTCCCAAACATCAAGTATTTTCAGATTGTTCAACATGGCAAGAGAGGCCAGAAGGGTTCCATAAAGCCGGTTTTTATTCAAATGCAAGCGAGTTGTTTGCAAGACGCAATATCCGTCGAAAGCACTCCACTAATGTTATTACTCTCGAGATGAAGAACCGGAAGAGAGTCTGCAAGAGGCTCCACGTTAAGAAGCAAACCGATATCAAGCTCTCTGACGAGATTGGAGTTGTTAAGAAACAACTCACAACATTATTCCTTGTGTCACAAGTAACGCCTTTCTATTGATTCTTGCAGGGGTCAGAGGAAGAGTTCCAACCCAAAAGCAAACCAGAATTGCCATTGTTGTTGGAGAGTTTTGCAAGAAAGTTGACGAGTGAGCTCTTAACCACATCTTCCGCGCAAGTTGTTGTGTGAAAGAGGAGAAAGACTGAAACTATGATCACCCAGATGGTGATTCTTTCCATTCTGGATTTTCACAGTTTTGCCGAAACTTTTTCTTTTGGAAAACTTGTGGAACTAAATACGCTGAATTTGTTGATATTGTGGAACTATGAGAAAATCCCAATGCCCCAAATTGGCTGATTCTACAATTTTAACTTTGGATCTTCTAAATTCCAAACCATAATGTCCGAAAAATTTTGGTGCCGGCAGATTAAAAAACAGTTTTGATCAGTTTTTAATGTCACATCCTTTTCTCCAATGAGCTTGGATTCCAGCAAAGATAAAGTAAAGATGATCACCTCAAAAGTGTTTCAACGGCTGAGATGTGTTTAAAACAGTAATTTCCAAATAAGATATCAGAAATCTTGACCCAGATAACTGACAAGGTCCGGATTAAGGAAAATGCCATTTGTGGGATTCTAACAACTGAAAAAGTAGATGCCATGTTAATAAGATCAGATATTATAACAATGATGAAACCTCGCTTGCAAAGGCCTGGGGATTTCTTAAACTATTATTCCACAAATGATTAATGAAAGGAACAAACCCATCAGTGCCACTTCTTAAATCATATCTGTAGTGAGGAAAGATTAAATTATTTTCTATGTTGAAAAGTTCTTCTAAGAAAGAGAATATAGCCTTCATATTAGAGTTCCTTTTACTCTAGCTTTATATATATATATATATTTCAACCCAACTCACAAAGTTCTGATTCGAATTTTTTTATTTTAAATATTTCATTGTTGATATTTTAAATTGCTATCGGGCGTGACGAAAATGGAAATAATGGCACGAATATTATTTTGGTTAAATTTCATAGTAATTTCATGGCTAAAACGAAATTTCAATCATAAATCTTATAAAAAATGAAAATGGATTTAACAAATAATCAATTATAACATACACACACAATCAAACTATTGTTTCTACTAAAGAAGAGAGGTTTTTTTTTTCGTAATCTCTTTCATATTGGGGTGCACGTAGTAGCTCCATTAAGTACAGAAAATCGAAATTCACAAGAAATAAATCTTCAACTCTTTTAAAATAATTCACTTTTTAGCTCTTTTATTGATACGATAATATGGCGTCACCCTTAAAAATGTGACGTTTATGTGTGAGAAAAACGTCATTTTCAACTGTTGTTTTCTCAAGAAGCGAGAAGGAGTGTAACTAGTAGCACTAGCTGTTGTCGTTAAATTTAAAACGACATGTAGTCATGCAAAGAGATTCTTTGGTTGAACAATGTTATTAAAAAAAAAAAAAAAAAGATAGTTGAATGAGGATTATTTATTAATGCAACTTAGACCTTAAAACTTCGTTTGTTTTTGTTCTCAGAATTTTTGAAAATATTTTTATATATTTTTTGAGACAAAAATTTTAAAAAGACTCGTAGTATAATTCTTAAAAACTTCTTATTTTTTAAAACAAAAACATTTCACATATTTTGAAAACAATACCAAACGAGCCTAAAAGTTTTCTCCATGAGTCTGTTATTCTTTATATCAATATATGACATGAGGTTTTTGTCTTGAAGTTTTGATGTAGACGATTTTAAATGCCACCGTCGTGTTTGAGGGGCCTGTTCTTTTAAGAAAAAAAAAAAATGTATGCATGTTTATTATCTCTTTTTTGTTGAAAGCTAGTATCCTCCTCCCCCTCACCCCACCTTTTTTTTGTGTGTAAGGAATAAAAAATACTTGATTATTGTTTTTCTGGACCTCCAAAAACATATTGTCGGTTTTTAGTTTAAACTTTACTATCGTTTGATGAAAAAAAAAAAAAACTTTACCGTCGTTTGAAAGAAACAACAAGTTTGATGTTTGCTATTACTAGCATTTTCCGTCTAATCAAAAACTCCCCCTGTATCATAAAAAAAAAAAATATCCATTGTAGGTCGGGGGATAAAAGACAAAAATATCCAAAACTCTCACATGTTTTTGCCTAAATACAACTTTTATCTTTTTTAATCTAAATACCTAAAATATTTAGTGTTTTTAAAATCATAAATAACAAAAATATCCACAACATTCCTATGTTTTTCTAAATACCACTTTATTATTCTTACAACACAAATGCCCAAAACATCTATATGTATTTTTAAAATCATACTCAAAATATATTAAAGCAATTAAGTTTTTAAGAATATCAATATCAACCATCCCAATCTACATTATATGTCATTTTAAATAAGACTTGACTATAAAATTAAAGTAAACATAATTTACGTGTTCAAATAAATATTTCAATTAAACAAAGATTTTTTAACTTTTTAACCTTGATTTTATTTAGTATTTTGGTTCAATAATGTTTCAAATTATATTTAGTAAAGGTTAAAAAGGTTAATCTTGATTTTTAAAAAGTTTAATTGCTTCAGAAGTGTTTTGAGTATGATTTTAAAACATTTGGGCTGTTTTGAGCATTTGTAAAATAAGAAAGGCAAAAGTTGTATTTAGCGAAAATACAAGGGTGTTTTGGGTATTTTATTAAAAATAAAGAAATCCACCAAACGTCGTCGTACTTACAGGTTTTGTTCCAACCGACTCATGTGCTTCTAATTCTTCTATAAATTCAACTTGGCGGCAACGAGAAACCGCTAAATTCAGGAGCGAAAACGAGAAAATGGGAGTCCACGGTCTCTGGGAACTCCTCGCCCCCGTCGGCCGCCGCGTCTCGGTCGAAACCCTAGCCGGCAAAAAGCTTGCCATTGGTAAACCACCTCCCAACCCTAACCCTAACCCTAAGTTCACACTTCATCGTTTGGTTCGCGAGCGCCAATACAATTTTGATTCTGTGAATTTTCGTTTGCAGATGCCAGCATATGGATGGTGCAGTTCATGAAGGCGATGCGGGACGAGAGAGGAGAGATGGTGACGAACGCGCATTTGCTCGGGTTCTTCCGCAGGATTTGCAAGCTGCTGTTCCTTCGGACCAAGCCGGTCTTCGTCTTCGACGGCGGAACCCCTGCACTCAAGCGCCGCACCGTGATTGCTCGCCGGAGACAGCGCGAGAACGCCCAGGCCAAGGTCCGCAAGACCGCCGAGAAATTGCTGCTTAACCATGTGAGCTTCCGCTCGATTCGTGTCCGAATTCTGTTTTGATTGCTTGGTATTGAGTGAAGCTCCTCACGCTTGAGCCAAATGACAAATAACGTGGGAAATGGAAGAAATTTGTTGCCTTTTTTTTTTTTCATTACGGAATAGATTGTTAGTTTTGGGGTTTTTCTTCGGAGCGTTTGATTTAATGCTGAGCTTTTCATCTTTGATTTACGATAATAGCTCAAGGCAATGAAGTTGAAAGAGATAGCGGATGATATCAAGAACCAGAGGGAGAAACAAAAGAACGATGTTAAGGGTAAGAAGGTTTCTCTCGATCAGGACCACGTGGTGGGGAGTGTTCACGGACAAAATGATTTTAGCTCCACTAATTACAACCAGGAAAAGCTGGATGAAATGTGAGCGGAATTCAGAATTATATTTCTAAGTGGTTTTTGAAGTATGTGATATAAGTTTTATTTTTAATCATTAATTAGGTTGGCAGCATCTATCATGGCAGAGGAAGGTGGGAGTTTAGCTAACAACTCAACATTGTCTGCTACGATTCCCTGTGAAGTGGACCGTGATGAAGATGAAGAAATGATACTGGTAAGTCAGTGGTGTTAATTGTATCGTTTTAACATGTTCAGACTTCAGTCTATTTGGAATTGTTTTTCACTTTCTTGATATTAAATGAGTAGAGATGTTGGCTCAATTGAAGCTAGAATTCTTTATATTGGAGAGAGGGAGGGAGGTAGGGCAGGAGAGAATCTTTGATGGTGTAACATCCTTTACCTGGAACAAGTTTCTTGCGTTATTAGTTCTATTTCTTGTTTCAGTGTTAGTAGTTTGCTATAATTGGTTTATGCTATAATTTATTAATTCCATTTATTTGTTTTGTAGCCATACGGGCAAGGTGAAATTGATCCTACTGTACTAGCCGCTTTACCTCCATCATGGCAGCGCGATATTGTTGCTCAGGTTTGCTTTCATGTAATTCTTCTTTGTTACTTGGGGAAATGAAGGTAAGAAACTGATGAAGATGTTGAAACCCAGAAACAAAGGCAGCATAGTGAGGCAAACGGTAAGAAGATTATGTTGGACAAGGTGGGGAGCAACTCAGAAAGGGACGGTATGGTGTTGAGCAGTTGCAATCAGGAAAAGCTAGATGAAATGTAAGCTGCGTATATGCTTCTGTTGGAGTTTTCAACTGACTGGTTATGAGCTCTGCTGACAGCTTTTTTGGGGGTAATTTAGGTTGGCAGCATCTCTTATGGAAGAAGAAAATAGAAGTTTTAATAACAATGCATCAACTTCTGCTGCTCCTTATCCTGTTGCAGAGGATGGAGATATGTACGAATCTGAGGATGGAGATGAAGAGATGATACTGGTAATTTTCATCCCACTCAATATTTATCTTGTTGCTCATTGTCATTGAAATTCATATGCCTGCCATAAGTTAGGTTAAACTTGTTTATTAGTTCTTACTTTTCGATCTGATTCAGCTGCTCTTATAAAAGAAGAAAAACATAAAATTTAAATCAGGATATCTGGGAATGATTCCACACAGTTTTAAATTGTATCAAGGTTTTGTTGGCTCAAAATTTGACGCCTGAAAAACAGTGTGCCAGGGAGGCTTTCCTTTTGTGTTTCTTTACATCTTATGTGCCAGTGTTGTCCAGTAATTGTCGTACTTTTATCTTATTTACAGTTATGATGCTGTCATGTGGTTGTTGATTTACGTGATTAACCTCTGCAGCCAGCAATGGACGATGACGTCGACCCATCCATACTAGCATCTTTGCCTCCATCCATGCAACTTGATCTCCTTGTTCAAGTAAGTATATATTTATCTTGTCATGTCTGGTTAGATTCATCAGCTTTATGCTTCTTTGTATTCTTTCTCACTGACATTGGTTATTGATCTTCATTTGTGTAGAATAGGGAGAGGTTGATGGCAGAAAACAGACAGAAGTATCAAAAAGTCAAGAAGGTGGGTCATTGAACGAATGTAGCAAGATGCAAATATGGCGTGACTTGACTTATCTCTAACTAATATGTCTCTTACCAGCAACGACCTCAGTGGTATTTATAGGGAAATGCATTAGTTCTCAATTCTCATTGTTATTTGAATTTATCTCGGCAATTGAAGTAACAAATGTCTTTCTAGAAGTTCAAGAAATAGATCAAATTCAATGTTGTATTGGCTTATTATGGGTTTATATGCTCATTTTATGCATCTTTCCCCTTAAAATCTCTCTTCAAACTTCTAACATTTTGGCTTCAAAGCAAGTAGGCTTTGAATTACATGAAGAATTCAGACGTATAAGCGTGGATGTTTTACTGTGCTGCAACTTCATTGTTCATCACTTAACATCTTTAGGAAATCAAATTTTTGTTTTAGTATCTGAACTCTGATTCATACTTTCTTATGAACCTTGTGGTTGTCATCTAACAGTCATTTTCTTGCACGTTAGGACCCTGAAAAATTTTCAGAGCTACAAATACAAGCATATCTTAAAACTGTTGCTTTCCGCCGGGAGATAGATCAAGTGCAGAAGGCTGCTTCTGGAAGAGGAGTAGATGGTGTACAAACCTCACGGATAGCATCTGAAGCTGGCCGAGAATTTATCTTCTCATCATCTTTTGCTGGCAACAAACAGTGAGTTGTCATTGCCCACTCTCTCATGACAAGCAAACTTCCCCCATCTGGGAAATCTGATGCATTGGTCTATATCTTGTATGACTTTCTCTGTGACGCTTTGATCTCTCAGGGAACTTGCGTCTGGCAGAGCTGAGAAATCCGGTGATAAGCAACAGGCGAAGGAAGAACGTGATTCTAGTGTCATGCATGCTGCTTCATCTACTAACAAGTCAAACACTCTGAATGCATCTACTAGTAAGTCAAACATTGCAGCTGCATCAAAACCCAAAGAGTCTAGAAAGGTTTTTGATGACAACATTGAGACATACCTCGATGAGAGAGGGCGTATTCGTGTTAGTAGAGTGAGAGCTATGGGTATGCGTATGACCCGTGATTTGCAAAGGAACTTGGACCTGATGAAAGAGATTGAACAAGAGAGGGAAAATGGTACCTGCCTTGTAGGTGAAAGTAACAGTGCTGTTGCAACAAGCTTTTTTGCAAAAAATGTCTCAGATGCTTCACATGATGGTGCTGAATCTGTTAAGCCAAATGGGGAAAATGAAGACTCTGTGTTAAAAAATGGTGCTTCTTTAGAAATTTCTTTTGAAGATGATGGTGACATGAAGTGTTTTCAAGGAAATGATGATTTATTTGCTCGTTTAGTAGCGGAAAATCCCTTGGAAGTATCTTTTGATGATATCACTTCAAAAAAACTGTCTTCTGCTGCTGATTCAGATTGTGATTGGGAGGAAGGTATCATTGAAGCAAAGGATAAGAGTCGATCCCGTGATGTTAACTTGAAAACAAAGCACACTTTTGCTGAAGACAACAATAGTGATGATAGTGAAGTGGACTGGGAGGAAGGAGATTGTGAGACTACACAAGATACTATGCCTCCTCTAGCTAAATCAGAAAAAATAAACTCCAAAGGTGCTTTGGAAGAACAGTCTGATTTGCAGGAAGCAATAAGAAGAAGTCTTGAGGATTTACAGGATAAGAAATCTAGTTGTAAATTGCTCAACGATGAAAAATTTGAAGCTGTTAGCAGAAATGCTTGTAAAGGTAATAGGTTTCTTGACCAAATCGATGCATTCGGAGAGCCTACTTTTATAGGAGACGATAGTAACCATAAAAACAGATCAACTCTTGAAATCTCAGATGGTGTTCAAATGCTGGATGTTGCTGGTGTACTAAGAATCTCAAAAATCACCGGTTCTCCTGGAACGCCATTGAAATCTTCTGTTGCATGGAATTCTGATGACTTAAGCGTACTGCTAGACACACCACAAGAAATTGAAACGGATTCTCCTGACCAACCAATGAAAGATATAAGTAAAATGGTTAATTCATCGAAAGAAGCATTTTATGCAAAATCTGTTACTCCTTCAAAAGCAAAGGAGGTCAATGTGGCTGCAGAAGGCCTTTTGTGTACTTCTAATGAGGTTGGAGTGTTCTCTGCCTCCTCTAAGAGCTGTGAAGACGACAATGTTTGTCCTTCTGATTTCTTGCATGGTGACATTCCACACTCCAGTTTGATTGACAATCAGAAGACTGCTTTCAAAGCTGAACTACCACGCCCTTTGGTTGAGACTACTAACCCAGTTTTTTACTTGCCAGAAGCAGTAACAAATGAATTGATACGTGATATTGAGGATAAAGAAAATTTGGCTGCCAAAAGAAGTCATGGAGATTGTTTCCAGGAAATTGAACATAGCTTGGAGAATTCTGCATTGAAGGCTAATGAAGATCTGCACATTGATGTCACAGAGGCTAATTTGGAGGAAGAAATAAATATTTTAGGCCAAGAACGTATGGATCTGGGGGATGAGCAGAGAAGGCTGGAGCGCACTGCTGAATCTATCAGTGGTGAGATGTTTACAGAATGTCAGGTGTGTATAATATGTTTGACATTCGATGATGAGCATAATACATGGTCATAGTTGACTGATTGGTTGGACTGATTTGTTTTTGCTCCTTTTGGTTGCTTCTTGAACAAAATGACTCATGAAACAACAAAACATCTTTTTAGGTGAAAGTTACTGTGACTTCTCTTAGCACATTAGTTTGTTAGTTGTTACATATTTTGTTCCATAATTAAATGAAATTAGCCCAACTAGTGTAGCGAGATGTGGCCTTACTGCCATGATCAATTGGGTTTTGAACACATGAAGTTGGTCTGAGATTATTAGTGTCTTCTTCCTTGCTCCGTTCATTTTGAGAGATCTTGTCCACTATCTGTCTTTTCTTCTATGAAGTTATTTGTTTTCCAAGATGAATTCCTTTAAGGCTTGTACTTTGAAGCATCTGTGACAAGGGACAAAGATATAGTTAATAGGAATCTAAAATATGCACTCATCTGGTGGGATTTGTAGGATTTATTAAAGTTGATTTTTTTTTTTCCGTGAGGTTTTATGCAGCGATAAATATGCCTAGTCTTTGTAATTTTCACATTCATCTTCATTTTCCCTCAATTCATCTCTTTTCCCTCTTTCTTTCTTTTAATCTATCTTGGTCCTATATCAATCTTACTCTTTGTAGGAGCTGCTGCAAATGTTTGGCTTGCCATATATTATTTCCCCAATGGAAGCTGAAGCTCAGTGCGCTTATATGGAACTAGCAAACCTTGTTGATGGTGTTGTGACTGATGACTCTGACGTTTTCTTGTTTGGAGGGCGAAGTGTTTATAAAAATATATTTGATGATCGAAAATACGTCGAGACATACTTCATGAAGGTATAATTTGAAGAGATCCAGATCATTTTTTTATGTAATTTTCCCTTGGAACAATTTTTTGTCCTTCCATGCATTTATTCTCGTTGCTTATGTTAATATGCTTCCTTTAGGACATTGAGAATGAGCTTGGCCTAACCAGAGAGAAATTGATTCGCATGGCACTTCTTCTTGGTAGTGATTATACTGAAGGTGTCAGGTAACTAAGAGCTTTTTTTTCTTTCTTGCAAAGTCTGTTAGCCGATGATTTGTTAGCTTGAAGAGGAGAATGAGTGTGTGTTTGAAGTTGTAAGTCTCTGTTAGATAGAATAGTTATCTGTTAGTGGGTTTATAGAAATGAAAAAGATAGAACATGAGGAGAGGAGGGCATTCGAGAATTGTGAAGGCCTAAAGGGGAGAGTGTCTCATTTCTGAGTTGGGGAGAGAGGCCGGCTTTCTAATCACTGCCAATTTGTTCTCTAGGATCGTAATTTTTCCCTAGGGCTTGCTGATCAATAAAGAGGTTCTTTTCTAGTTTTTCTAGTTTTCTTGAATTCATCATATTTCTATGAAACTCTTGCTAGTCTTGCCACATTCTTATACATGTCCCTATGCATAATTGTTCCTTATATCACGTCCTACTCAACAGGGAAATTGTTTTTTATATATTCGTGATTTTTTCTTGATTAATTTATTAATTAATTTAGAATCTATTATGTTACCTTTTGTTGTAGTGGAATAGGCATTGTGAATGCTATTGAGGTTGTAAATGCATTTCCCGAGGAAGATGGCCTCCATAAATTCCGGGAGTGGATTGAATCACCAGATCCCACCATATTAGGGAATTTCAGTGCACAAAAAGATTCAAGCGCAAGGAAAAAAGGACCGAAAAAAATTGGTGATAATGACAGTTGCTCCCAAAGCAATGTGGAAGAAGTATCTGCATCTCACGAAGACAAATTTGTAGCTCAAGAACAGAATCAGTCTCCTGATCATATTAGAGACATAACAAGAGTTTTCATGGATGAGCATGTAATCATATGATTCTTGGTTTAGGAGTTCTTTTTCCTAGTACTTATCATGTTTCCAAATTCATAAATCTTGCATTTATTGGTGCGGATTTCACATTGTTGTTTTTATTTTTTATTTTTTGCAGAGAAAAGTGAGCAAGAACTGGCATATTCCTCCCTCTTTTCCAAGTGAAGCGGTTGTTTCTGCTTATATTTCTCCTCAAGTGGACAAGTCAACTGAGCCTTTCACATGGGGAAAACCAGATCATTTTGTTCTTCGAAAGTGAGTTATAACCCACTTTAACTTTCATAATGTGTGGCCCTGAGGTTGGAAAAGATTGTGGAGAGTCTTTGAGGCACTAATTTTTAAGGTTTATGTCAATAACTGATAATTGCACTTCCTGATAAGCGTAAGATTAATTTGGTCAGAGATGAGCCAAAGGCAAGTTGTGAATATCATGATCAATACGTTTCTAGCAGAACAGATCAATGTGTTTCAGCTGTGACAATGGCTTTGTTTTTGATTCTTTCGAGTTTCGAAGGGTCGTTCACTTTCTTGTTTCTTCAAATGCTCATTGTTGCATTGTTCATCTTAGAACTTGTCCTAGGTTTTTGTCTATGCCTGTGGTACGTCGAGTTCTGGAGTAGGTTTTTCATATCAACTAGTTCTAAGATTGTGGGATTTCCTCCTTTGGAGAGCTTCCATAAAATCCTCTCCTTTCTAAACTAGTACAAAGATTGCAATTACAACTTTTAGCATAATTTCTTAAAACTACATTTTCAAAAAGAATTCTTTAATGTTATGGCTGGATCTTGTGTTTGACCTTATGATTCATCAAAAATCTTTAGTGCAAATAGATACATTCACTTGAATAATTTGCTTGGATTAGCTTGAGCTCAAATATTACTAATAATGATTGCTTCCTTTTATTTATTTAAAATTGAAATGCTTAGATTTTCTGACCAGTCGCTTGGAACGCAGATTATGCTGGGACAAATTTGGTTGGGGTAGCCAGAAGGCAGATGATTTATTACTACCTGTTTTGAAGGAATACAACAAGCATGAGGTTAGGGACATCTCTCTTTCTGTCTCTCTGGCATATATCTTGACCATCGCATAATAGAGATTGTAGAATAATTGACGCACCTGTCCTGAGGATGTGGCCCTTCTTCTTTTCTCTCTTTACTGTTTCAACTATTTGTGTGGAAGAAAATGCTGATGTGCACTCTTTATTTTCTGGTGTAGACGCAACTGCGTTTGGAGGCATTTTACACATTCAATGAAAGATTTGCGAAAATTCGTAGCAAGAGAATAAAAAAAGCTGTTAAAGGAATCACTGGAAATCAGTCGTTGGAGTTAACAGACGATGCTGCACAAGAAGTCTCTAGAAGTAAAAACAGAAGAAAATCAAGGGCTGATGAAGTTGGGGATGATCAATTGGAGAAACTTCCACAGGGAACGGAGGAAAGTGCTGTCAGGAACCAGAGCAACCATAGTTTGAAATCCACTCCCAAGAAGTCAAGGAAACGAAAGATACCTACTGATGCAGCTGTTTCTGAATTACCAATATCCTCAGATGGCAAACAAGGTAATGATAGAAGATCACGCTTGAATGGAAGATGCAGAGGAAGAGGGAGAGGCAGGACAACCAGAAGAAGAAAGGGAAAAGGAAGTCCCACTTTCGAAGTGTCTGAAATGAGCTCCAGTGATGATGACGATGTGGAGGAAGTTCACATGGAAAAACAAGAAGGGCCACCAGAATTGCGACGGGTAAGCTGGACTTTCTTTCTTTTTCTTGGGTTTTTATTATGTTTAACGCACAACATGAGAAGATGAAAAATATCTATTGCAAGTTAAAATAAGCCAATTCTGTCTTTATGCTATGGTTTTTCTTTGGGCGTAATAATCATTTTCAGGATGTAGAATAAAACAAGGATAGCAGTACGACAGCATGGTGAACTAGTCTTTTTGTATAGGTGGTCATTTCTCTTGATTCGTGATAGCCTCTCTCGTCATTGCTTAACATTCATCTTTACATGTCTCTCAGTCTATGCGAATGCGGAAGCCTGTAGACTACACAGCTAATGACTTGGAAATTAGTGATCTGGATCAGTCAGCTGACCAGGGTGATAAAAGATGTTTTGATGGGGAGTCATCAGAACCAGATTTATTCAGGGGTTGTCAGGATGGATGTGAAAATGTTCCTTCTGGTCTCGGTCAAGAGAGAGAGCATAATGCCCTAAATTTGCCTCGTGGGGAGGGCTTGGATGAGGACAGCCTTGAAAAAGGTGGAGGATTCTGTCTGGATCATGATGATAATGACCGACCAGATGTGTGCCAACGTGGTGATCCTTGTCTGGAGGGCGAGTTCTCTGAAGAATACTTGAAAACCGGAGGTGGCTTTTGCACGGATGAAGGTGAACATGAAAATAGCATTTCTGACCTGGCTGCAGCTCCTGTCGTACAAAATGATGATCTTTTTATTTGCACTGGTCTAGGGTTGAAAGGTGCACATGCTTCTGAGCCAACTATGGATCAAGCGACCGTGACGATGAGCGGTGATCTGTCCAAATTAGGCACGTCACTGCAAGAGAATGAGACAGATAATACTCGGACTCCTCCTGTAGGAGGCCTATGTGCCATGCCTCTTTTGAGAAAGAAGCGGAGGAAGAGCTGAATATTTGCAAGACAGTTTTATGTTTAATCCTTTCACTACCAAACATGTATTTATCCAAGTTTTACCTTTTTATATCTTGTATTTTAGAGTTGTTTAAACAATATATTATTGGTTTTTTTATCTCATTAAATTTATACCCTCATATTATATTTAATATACAAATTTATACTTTTTTTTAACAAATTTTCAATTTTGACTATAAAAATTATGCAAAATACTTTCAGATTAAAAATTAAGATAACTTTAAGGAGTTGAAAATAAACTTTACATTAAGGTTTTTGCCTTAAAAATTGTATAAAATACCTTTAAAAATAGGTATTTTTTGTGTTTTTATTTATTATTGTTTTATTTTTATTTTTATTTTTTTGAAAGTTTTAATTTCTTTCTTACTTAAAGATAATTTGGTCATTTTGAAAGTTAAAATTAACTATCGACTAATATAAGGTATATATTTATATATTAAATATAATCTAAAGGTATATATTCGATGAGATTAAAAACTAAAAGTATAATTTTTAAATTAATCTAAAACAAGGTGTAAAAAGATAAATATCCTATTTATCTAACTGGACACGAGAACCATTAATGTAGACGACTATTTGAATCTTCCCTCTGTTGAGCCTAATGATAATTTCTTAAATGATAAATATAATTTGTTATTTCTATCATTGCAGTCCACGCCAAAGTGCAATTAGAGCACAATAACCTTCCTATTCTATTTGATATTCGTGCTATTTCATCGTATACGGGGGGTTGTGATATTGGTTCCGAAGGATGAACTGTTGATGGCCTGCCATTTTTAATATTTTTAATGCCGTAGTCCTTTGATAATGAATAAAAGAAACTGAAAGTTGGTGCATGGAACAAATGATTTATAGTATTTATTTCACATGTGCACCTCAGTTTGAGTTATTTTCACGTTTGTCCTCTTAACATTAAAAACGCCCACTTTGTTTTCTGATTTTGGAATTCATTCGGCTTAATTATTTCTATTAGAATTTCTATTAAATGAAAATGAAGAGGGCGAGGGTCAAGTGAGGTCATGTGATCTCTTTGGTTTGTTTTTAACACAATTACAGAAAAGGTTTAAGTGGGATTAATTTCTCTATTTTCTGTTGTTTTTAATTGAAGTTCTAATAAAATGGGTTAAGTGAGACTAATTCAAAATTTAGAAGACAAAAAAAACCTTTCTAAAGTTTAGGAGATAAAATAGAAATGGTCATGAGATTCGAGGTCAATGAGATAGATTCTAATTTATATTTGAGTATGGACTGAGGTTTTTTTTTTGTTTTTTTTTGCTAAGAAGCGTTGACTAGCTAGGCTAGAGAAACTGAGAAAGAAAAAGACTGAAACAACAGAGAGAGAGAGAGAGAGAGGGAGCGGAAGGAAATGGCAGGCTGGAATTGGAAGAAAGAAGTTAGGCCTTTCACAGCCATGGCCTGAGTAGAGTCTGCAACGGGGGTCATAAATACCTTATAAAAGCAGCTACTTGAAAGGGTTAAGCTACATTGTTTTTATCGCCTATTCTTACATTATAGGCACTCTTACTCTGCTCTCTCTCCCCTTCACATTTAGCAGGTAATGATCCATTATTCCTTCTCCTCATTATAAGCTTAACCTCTAATTTTTCACTCTTTATAGCAAATGAAAATGATTTTTTTATGTATTATTTGAAATGTGCAGAAGTGAGCTTCCTCCTTTCAAGATGTCTGTTCTTTTCAGAATCATCATCGCTGCCCTTGTTGGGTACGTAAAATATGTATCTGAAATCTATGATAATGTAGTTCCGCAAGTAAGATGTTACAATCTATTCACTGCTATGTTGTCTTCTCCCAAGTAAGATGTTACTTTTTGTTTTATGCCTCCAAAAGGATGGAAAATCTGAACCTGAGAAGTTCGACAACTCGTCTCAAAATCATAGGCCCTTGTAGCTGTTCTACATCAGGGGCCCCACAACTCTATCCTCTACATCTTCATCTCCTTCTCCACAGTCATTCCCTTCGCTTCAGCATCCGCTCGGAACATCGCAAACAAGTTGGATCATAGGAGGCCTTTTATTAGTTTCGCAAAGCCTTTTTTCCTCGATCTGGTACATCCTTGAGGTAACTTTGAATTCAGAAAGTTGCTCCAACCCCGAGCAAAATGATAATAGTTGTTCAGATTCACAAATTGCTGAAAAGAATAAGTTATCATTAAGGCACTTACAGTTTAGTTCTTTTAGCACTTGACAGAACCAGGTGATAAAAATGTACCCAGACGAGCAAATTGACTTCATATGCAAAACGATCATCGCCCTGCCAATACGCTTTATAATGGAAGCAAAATGGAGCAATTGGACGCTGAAGCCTGATATAGACAGGAAGAAGCTATAAATTGGAAAGCATATAATATCATGTTGTTAGATATTAAGTTGATCAACTGGCGAAGGAGTTATCGTTTGCTGTTTGTTAGGGACACTTTGGTCCATCCAACAATACTCAAACATGATAAATCTACGCGAATGCTTCACATTCATCTTTCCATGTCTCTCAGTCTACTCAAATGCAGAAGCCTGTAGACTACATAGCAAATGACTCAGAAATTGATGACAAATCTTTCGATGGTGAGTCATCAAAATTAGATTTAACTCGGGGTGGTAAAAATCTATGTGAAACTTTGGCCGCTGGTCTTTGTCAAGAGAAAGCATAATGCCCAAAATTTGTCTCGTGTGGAGGGCTTGGACTGTCACGCTCCGGAGTACGGGAGGTGACGTGGTGGTTTAATTAAGATAATTAAACAAAGATTTGGTTAAAAACAGGTTTTTAGAATTAAATTTATAAATAAAAATGAGAAAATATTAAAATCGTTCAAATAGAATAATTTGAGGAAATAAAATAAACCATCAAAGTAAATAAACAAATAAAGAGAACAATAAAAATCTTTAAATACGAGGTGGAACAAGTATGGGTCCTACTGGCCCGCATATTGTGCACACACATGTAGTACTAACAATAATACCATACAACTACAGTCCAAAAATAAAAGAAAGTTAAAGATCTTACATGCCTCGATTTGTATCACAACCTACCCAAATCTTCTACTGGTCGTAAGTCCGGTCAGTGGACTCTTCTCCGATCCTAAGCTGATGTCTACCTAGGGTTAAGATTTTAAAACAAATAAATCATGAGCGAAAGGCTCAGTAGGACTATATTTGAAAATTATTCAACTTTAAAAGAAATTTTGTAAATCAGATAAATATATAGAAAACGAGCTAGAATAATTAAACAAATAAATAATTAAATGAGAATTTAATAAAAATATAATCCTACCAAAACAATTCAGATAGGTCGACCAGAAAGAATACCATTTTCTTTCCCTGGACAAACCATATGTAATTCACCACCGTAGTGGCCCAGCTGGGTTTCGGGACCTGCTTCCAAGGTCGTTCACTACACGACTTGATCTCTGATATGGCATCATGCCCTCAAATACATATATACATTTATATCTTTTGATTAATAAAATCTCTTCTTTACCAGATATAATCATTTATATTCATTATGAGGTTTATTATGAAATCCACCTTAATCTATTGTTTCAGAAAACAGTTAATAAAAATCCTTGTCAACAAATCATTTGAAACATTTTCGTAAAAATCCCTTTGAGGCCAAAATATTTAAAACTGGCTATCAAAGAAGGGGTAGAAGTCCTACCTTGATATCTGTGTCGGTGTCCCATACCGTAATCCCGGTCCGCTATACGTTTGCTCTGCGGATCCACGCAAAAATTCCTAAACGCATAGTAACTTAGTTCATTAGTATCTAACCCGAGGTATCCAATGATACTAAATCATCTCATGGTGTCCTAGTGTGCCATTTAGGTTTATAAAATCATTTTATAAAGTTGAAATTTCAATCAGGGTTCAAAACAGTAAAAACGGGTGAAAAATCACAAAATTTGAGTTAGGTTTGGTCGGCCTGTCGGTCCCCCTGGTTCGGCCGGCCGAACTGCATAGTTTGGCCTGCCGGAAAGCCAAGTCCGATCGACCGAACATTTCCTAGTTCGGCTTGCCGGTCGGATGAATCCGGCCTGTCGATCTCTTAAATCCGGCCTGTCGAGCATGAAGTTCGGCCTGCCGATCTGGGAAATTTCAGAAATTTTCATGCATGGGTCTCGGTCTCCCGAATCCAAATCTTCAAATCTAACATGTTTTTCTCAATTCTCAGGCATGGAAAATCATCATAAATAATAGAAAATCATAGTAGAACACTTTTTAATGGATTAAAACAAGTTTTAAACAAGATTTTCACAAAATCCAAAAATAGAGAAAATAGAGGAAAAATGAAAAATCTTGATTCCAATCCTTTTTTGATGAAATAAAGTTTGCATTCTAGCTAATCTAAGTCCATCTAACTTAGATTGAAGCTTTTCTAGGCTTAGAAACTCTTAGATTTCAAAATGCAAGAAAATTTAAAAAATAGAAAAACTTTTAAGTTTTTAAAAACTAATCTCGAATCGAAGCTTGAAAATGATGTTTTTGTTGTTGAATCTCGTTCCCGAGCCTTCAATCTTCTAACCCAAAGCTTAAATCCGAATTTTGATTCAAAGTTTAGAGAGAGAATGGGAGAGAAAGAGAGAAACTGAGAGAGATAGAGAGAGAGGAGAGAGAGAGCGAGCAAGTGAGAAATGAGAGAAAAAGAAAGTGAGAGAGAGAGAGGGAAAGAAAAAGTAGTTGCACAGGACTATGTGCAACAGTACACCATTTTCAAATCAAATTGTTTTATTGAAAATTAAATTAACAATTAAAAATAATTTAGAATAATTAAAAAATCATTAAAGGAGTAAAATAATACAAAGTCACTAAATTTTCACAAAACATTCAAATTAAATTTAAAATGCTCATTAGGGCACACTAATCCACCATTTATCATTTTAATTACACTTAATTAACTTCGAGGTGTTACATGGACCGACCAGATGTGAGCCGACAGGGTGATCCTTGTCTTGAGGGCGAGTTCTCTGAAGATACTGGTTTTTGCAATGAAGGCGAAAACGAAATAGATAACAGTTTTGGCCTGGCTACAGCTGCCATCTTAGAAAATGATGTTGTTTTCCATTGTTTGGTCTCGGGTTGAAAGGTGCATTGTTTCTGAGCCAAGTGTGGACCACACGAATGCGATAATGAACAATGATCAGTCCGAATCAGGTACTTAGCTGTGCGAGAATGAGACAGATAATACTCGGACAACTCCTGTGGGGGCCTACGTGCCATGCCCCTGGGGGAAGAGCTGAAAATTTTCATGCATTTTGGTCGCAACAGTTTTGCGTATATATGTTATCCTTGTCACTGCCGACCATGAATTTATGTATTTAGACACATTTACCATGAATATAGCAATTATTTGGAACTTTCTTCCGTAAAGCCTAATAATGATTGCCTAACCGGAGCGTGTGATTGTTTATTTCTATCATTGTAGCCCACGCCAAAGGTGCAATGTGAGAAGCACTCTCACGGCATACCAACTATTTATTCAATGCTGTGGGGCTCTAATAATTAAAAGAAAATGAAAGTCAGGTGCATGGGATAAGTGGCTTGTAGGATTATTTTCATATATACCTGTCATCTTTAGAGTCATTTTTACTTTGTTTCTAAACTATTAAAAACTTTCATTTTTGCCACTTTGAATTTTGAATTAATCTCACTTAACCATCTCCCTTAGAACTTCTTTTAAAAGCAAATGGAAAATGGAGTAAGCAAGGTCATGTGTCCTTTTTCTATTTGTTTTCCACATAATAAAATTCTAGGAGAAGAGGTTGAGTACTGAGACTAAATTCCCGCTTTTTTTTTGGTCGTTTTTAATGAAATTCTAATGGAAAGGCTCTAAGTGAAATTAATTCAAAATTCAAACGGTAAAGTGAAAATGATCTTAAAGTTGGACCACTGAGATTGATCCTAGTTTATAGGATTAATTTTACTTTTGACCATGAACTTTACAAGATGTTTTATTTTGGCTTTTGAACTTTTAAAGGTTATCACACTCGTGAATTATTTAACTTGTCTTATTTTGATTCTTTTGTTACTAAATCCTTTAAATATTGATGGATTTTGAGCCGATAGTTTCACTTTTAACCCATAATCTATGCAACCTATCCTATTTTGGCCTCTAAAATTTAAAGCATATCAATTACACCCTTGAGTTATGAAACTTGTCTAATTTTGGCCCCTTTTTTATTAAATCCATTAAATATTGATAGATAAAGCCACATATGTACAGACCAGATTGATTAATTATAGAGATTAAACCTTTTATAATTGAATTTCACAATCTTAAACCTAAAAATAGCTAAAAATAGGGGGTTTCGTAGACAAATGAACATTTTTGAGGCCTTAAAATTAATAGAATTTTAAGGTTTTACTAGTGATTATTAAGCCTAATTAAGCGAAGTATTTATTATTATATCATTTGCGTAATTTGCAACCCTAAAATTTAGTCATAAATTGAGACGTAGGTTATATTGTAGTCTTCATGTGTCGTTTTCGTTACTTGGTAGACATACACATATGTCCAAGAGTTTTTTTTTTCTTATTGGTTCATATTTGTTTTCATTTTAATTCACAATAATATAAACCCACTATAAATCATATGATAAAGAAAATTTGATAAAACTTCTTAAGCAAAAAAAGTAAAACTTTTATCATAAAAAATTATGAAAAAAATAAAGAAGAAAAAATAGTACAAAATTGAGAGATTTTGCCTTCAAAATATAAAAGCATATATAGAGCCGGAATGTTAAAATGATCATTTGTCTCACTATTAATGTTTAACAGACTTAGTAACAAAAGAGTCAAAATGGGACAAGTTTCATAGTTAAAGGGTGTGATTTATTATGTATTAAAGTTTAAAGGCTAAAATAGGATAAATTGCATAATTCAGGGACCAAAAGTGAAAGTATTGGCTTAAAATCTGTTAAAATTTAACAGATTTAATAACAAAAGATCTAGAATGGGACAAGTTGTATAGTTTAAAGGTGTGATTTATTACGTTTTAAAATTTAAGGATCAAAATGAAATAAATTACATAATTCAGAGGCCAAAAATGAAATTAATTTTAATTTACATCGGCTTAGTTAGGCAAGCTGAATTGACAAAGATAAAGATAGAAAGAGAGAAAGAGAGAGGGAGCGGAAGGAAATGGCAGGCTGGGACTGGAAGAAAGAAGTTGGGCCTTTTGCAGCCATGGCGTCAGTAGAGTCTGCAACGGTGGTCATAAATACTTTATACAAAGCAGCTACTCTGAAAGGGTTAAGCTACTTTGTTTTCATCGCCTATTCTTACATTATAGGCACTCTTACTCTGCTCCCTCTTCCCTTCATATTTCGCAGGTATGATCCATTATTCCTTCTCCTCATTATAAGCGTAACCTCTAGTTTTTCACACTTTATAACAAATGAAAATGATTAAATTTTATTTGAAATGTGCAGAAGCGAGCTTCCTCCTTTCAAGATGTCTGTCCTTTTCAGAATCATCATCGCTGCCCTTGTTGGGTAAGTAAAATATGTATCTGAAATCTATGATAATTGACTATGCAACTTTATTTTTCAATGAGAGAAAGGATAAGAAAGGAAAGAGAATCCTATATTTTACGCAGGATTTCAGGCAATGTATGTGGATATAAAGGTATAGAATACAGTTCAACAACTCTTTCCTCTGCTATGAGCAACCTTACTCCCGCTTTTACTTTTGTATTGGCCGCTATCTTCAGGTTTTTTCTCCTTTCTCATCAATTTCTTTTCTTTTTTGTGTGTTGCGTTTTTGAAAAGAGAAACTGTGTTAAAAGTATCTTCTTTGTTGTTATGTTGTTCTTTGATTGTTGTCTTCTCCCAAGTAAGATGTTACTTTTGTTTTATGCCTCTAAAAGGATGGAAAATCTGAACCTGGGAAGCTCGACAACTCGTCTCAAAATCGTAGGCACCATGGTTTCAACATCAGGTGCATTGATAGCGGTTCTATACAAGGGCCCCACGATTCTATCCTCTACATCTTCATCTCCTTCTCCACAGTCATTCCCTTCACTTCAGCATCCGCTCGGAACATCGCAAACAAGTTGGATCATAGGAGGCCTTTTATTAGTTTCACAGAGCCTTTTTTCCTCGATCTGGTACATCCTTCAGGTAACTTCAAATTCAGAAAATTACTCCAAACGTCTCCGAGCAAAATAATATATAGAGCTGTTCAGATTCACAATTTGTTGAATAGCATAAGCTGTTCATGAGAGCAATTACATTATAGCTCTTTTTAGCACTCTACAGAACCAGGTGATAGAAATGTACCCAGATGAGCAAATTGTGTCATGCATATACTTCCTATGCAAGACAATCATGGCCCTGCCAATATGCGTCGTAATGGAAGCAAAATGGAGCCATTGGACTTTGAAGCCTGATATAGCATTGGTCACCATTATAGTATCAGTAAGAAACTGCAAAATTGGAATATGTGTTCCAACATGCCGTTATATATTTCCGTTGTTCAACGGGCTAACGACTTTTCATTTGTTGTGACTTAGGGACTCTTTGGTCCGTCCTACAATGCTTGGCTCAGCATATCGGTGCTGCACTTGAAGGGTCCTCTCTATGCGTCGATCTTTAAGCCTTTTTCGATTGCCATTGCAGCTGCTTTCGGGGTCATATTCCTTGGTGATCCTCTCTTTTTTGGGAGGTATATAATGGAATTGTCCCATTATTCTTCCATGTTGAATCCCAGGATTAGTTTCAAGACCACCAAGGAATATTATTGTCAATAATATTTGCTCTTTTTTCTTTTGTTTTTGATTTCTAGTGTTCTCGGAGCAACTATACTACTATTTGGGTTTTATGCTGTAATATGGGGAAAAGCGACAGAAGAAGAAACCAAGGATTGTGGGTTTGAGAACTTGAGAGCCTCGCCTGATGGGACGACCCCTTTGTTGCAAAGTTAGAGAGTCGAAGACATTAAAAAACGGAGATGAATACCAGGAGTTTTTTTTTGGCTTTAGGTGGTCCAAAACACAAAACGCTACTTGGTTAAAGATGGAATTAAGCGCTAAGAACCTTGTTTGAAGTTTATTTAATCTGTGAAGATAGTAAATGAAAATGTTTTATAATTGTGTATAATTTTAGAAGCTCGGAGTTCATCAAAACGAAAGGGCCGCGTCGAACTTTTAAACAAAAAGTGGGTAAAACGTCAGTTTATCCGCAGCTTTCAAGAGCTGGGAATAAGGCCGGAAGGATGGTTATTACTATGGACAAAAATTTACCTCATATTTTCGAAATTTCTATCGAAATTTCTGTAATTCGAAGATCCCGACCGATATATCTTTTGATTGTAAATGAATTTGTTCAATATTTAAATGTTATTCAACAAAACCAGTGAATTTTTGTTTGTAAAAAAAAAAAAAAAATCAAATGCATTAATGCTTCATCCAAATTAGTGAAAAGAAAAAAAAGGAAAAACTGGACCGCAAAGTAGAGTGTGAGGGTGCATAAGGCCTCCCGGGTTCGCTCATTAGGAGGGATGATTTTGGGCTATATGGCACATGAGGTACATAGATACCCAAAAAAAAAAAAAAAAGTTGTTGGATGTGGCATTATTTGGTCCTAAACCAAGTCAAATGTTCTGAAACTAAGGATCTTCTATGTCAGTGTGATTTTGATAATTTTTATTCCATCAAAATCATTTATTAATGGCAAGTGTTCTGAAACTAAAGTTGTACTATGTCAGTCAAGTGCGAGATAATTGTAAGGTTTAAAGTCAATATTATAGTTATGTATTGAATTTTATTCTATGCAGTTAGTGTTTAGCTTTTAGTTGATAATTATTGTTGTTTCTATTATACTATTGGGAACAATAAATATGCAGAAGAAAAAATTTAAGCAAATAAGAAAAAACAAAATCTATAGATCGATCAGCATGCTTCTTTGCAAGGCAATAATTAGGCTTTATAACTAATATAGTATTTGATAATTATGGTTAAAATTATATAAAAAAATATCAAATAATATAAAATTTTTATATGTTATAATAAAAAATAAAAATTTATTATAATATAAAATTTTCATATATTATAATATTTTAAACAATAAAAATATTCTAATCACATTTATTATACATCCTATATATTGTGTTAGTTATAAATCGATTAGTTTTTACTTCTAAAGAATTATTAAAAATTTCTTGATACCCTACGAGATCATTGTACGTGTGTTCTGATTGATCGCGTCTAGCTTCGGCGTGAAGTTCGAGAACTGACACAATGTATTTTCTTGATTATGTAAACGCCACGATGAAATTGAACAATGACCCGTACAAGTTTGAGAATATGAAAATTTGTGCCTTTGCATGTGCCCTTTATTTATTTATTTATTTTCCATCAAGCTCTCCAATGGAATTGCATCTCAAAATTGAAATTTGACCAGTTTATGAGGAAAGGACGAAGATAGTATTTGCTGTATGTTACTATCATTATTATCATGCATGTGACCATCTAACATGCTGTTTGTCAGACAGTGGTTTACATTATTTTTTAATTATAAATAATATAAAATTTTTATTTATTACAATAACAATAATATAAAATTTTTACAAAAAAAACAGTTTTAATCACCTTAATAAAAACCTTACAAGACGCATTCAAAGAAGCAACGTGCCATTGGTTTTATTAATTGTACAATAAATAATAGATGCTGGAAAACTGATGGGTTACCAATAATTTCAAAAATGTGACACAGTATTATACCTTGACTCTTTCGTAAATTTAGCAAAAAATTTCAAGACAAGATGCTACACATATAGAGAGAGAGGGAAAAGAAGAAGAAGAAGAAGAAGATATCTTGCATATCTCCACAGAGTAAGGCTAGATAGAGAGGAGAGGAAAGGAAATGGCAGGGTGGGATTGTAAGAAAGAAATTGTGCCGTTCACGGCCATGATCGTCGTGGAGTTTGCGACGGCCGGTGTAAATACGTTATGCAAAGCAGCCACTTTGTCAGGGCTGAGTTACCTTGTCTTCATTGCTTTCTTCTTATGTTATAGGCACTCTTGCTCTGCTCCCTCTTCCCTTCATTTTTCGCAGGTTATAACCAATCCATAATATTGTTAGTTTTAGACATTCTTTACAACTTACTTCCAAAAAAAAAAAGTTATGCACTTCTATATTATTATCTCTTGTAAACTTACAATCTTATGAGATGTGCAGGTGAAGGGAACTTCCTCCTTTCAAAAATGTCTGTCTTCTTCGGAATTTTCCTTGTTGCAATGATTGGGTACAAATGATTTTGATTTATGTTTGTGCGGATACAGGATTTCAAACAATGTGTGACGATATAAAGGTATAGCATACAGCTCACCAACTCTCGCAGCAGCCATAAGCAAACCTTACACCCACTTTTACTTTCATTTTGGCCCTCATTTTTAGGTCTTTTCTTCTTCCTTTGTACCTCATTTTTTGTTTCTTTATTTTGTTCCCCAATATCTTGATTACTAATTACATTTTCTTAAGAGAAAAATGTTGCGTTAACTTTTGTTTAGGGGTGTTAAAGAAAACGACAAAATGTAGAAAACCACCAAACCAATTGGTTTTTATTTTTAATTAATTTGGTTTAACCGATTTAAAGTGTGTTTAAAAAATCAGTTAAAACTTAAAAATTGTAGTATTTCAGAAGAGCCCTATCGTTGTATCCTCTACATCTTCATCTTCTTCTCAACCATCTTCCCTTAATTCCCTTCAACATTCTCTGGGAACATCAAAATCAAATTGGGTTTTAGGAGGCCTTTTACTAGTTTCCGAAAACCTTCTGCACTCCTTCTGGTACATTCTTCAGGTAAGTTACGTATTAAAAAAATGTTCATATAAATCTTTATAATTTTTTCCAAAGCCAATTCACATAAGCATTTCAGTTTTTTTAACCATTTGACAGACTCAGATAATGAAAATGCACCCAGAAGAGGTAATTGTGTCACTCATATGCTTCCTATGCAAGACAAGTATTGCCTTGCCAATATGCTTTCTGGCAGAATCAAAATGGAGTTCTTGGACACTGAGGCCTGATATAGCATTGGTCACCATTGTGCTGTCAATAAGTGTCCATATAAAATAACCTATAACAACATATTCTTTTGGGGTCATATGTAAGGACAGAGCTAGAAAAATTAATTAGGGAGACGGCACTATACTAATATTATCACATTCAAGGGGTGAAATATAATTTTAGGAAGACAGACTATGATTTTTATAAAATTTTATATAGAATATTGAAAGAACAAATTCAGGAGCAACACCCACCCTCATTCATATGTGTAATAACCGAGAAAATCTTAGAATTAAATAATATAATTTACACATTTAAATCAAGGATTTTCCTAGAGATGTCATGTGAAAGGATTTTCAAAATTAATATAAATATTTTAAAAGTTAAATTATTAACTTTCATGATTTAATAAATTGATTGATAAATTCTACTGTGACTTAAAATGGGAGAAATTTCAATCCGTAAATAACATGAGAAATTTAATTCTAAGAATTTTTAGTGCAGTATGAAGTTAGCAGTTTACCGAGAAATATTCTAGCACATATTAGGTCCTTAATTGTCAATCAATTTATAATTAGAGCTATGTGAGTAGTAATTTCGGTAGAAATACTAATGCGAACTCAAAAAGTGACACTATCAAAAATTATATCATTACCAAGTCTAGATACTAAAAAAGTCAATTATAGATTTTTACTACGCCTAGAATAAATTTCAAAACTCAACACAGTCAAAAATTGATATGCGATAAAACTTATATCGATTTCGGTTCACACTATGTTTAGCATATCACTGCATTTGAAAAATGATAATGACCAGTCAGATATTAAAATCTCCTATTAGGTAAGTTAATCATTACTGACAGTATAAATATTTATCTGTTCAAGGGTAACTTGCAAAAAAAGCCTAGAGACACAATCCCTTAAATTACGCTTACAACCATGATGGATGTACTTAGGCAATAAAGAAGATAAAAATCACATCCACACCTTTTTAGATATGGAGCCAACATTTAGGTATTTAAGCCAAAAATTAAACTTATCAAAGTCACTTAGAAACTTAATTAAGCTTAGGTTAGGTGGAAAAAATTAATTAAGATTAGGTCTATAAATACTTCTACCACCTCAAGAACACATTCTTGGTCTCATTTCCTCTCTCCCTTTACTCTCAAAATCAAACCCCCTCAAGAGAATTCCCAAAAATTTTCCTTCACCGTTTTCTCCTAAACCACCTCCATTCAAGACAAAATCAAGCTCAAGTTCATCAAGAAAAACTTTTATCCCAGTTCTTGCGTAAGAAAAACCGATTTTGTCCCTAGAAAAAACCCTTGAAAAATTTCATTACAAAGATCCTAAACCAAGCAAGAAAAAGGAAAGGATGAAGCAAGGAATAGAAAAAGGGAAAAAAAAAAAAAAGAGAGAGAGAGAGAGGAGGGTTTAGAGTATTTTGATTAAGGTAATTCCTATATTTTTCTTCTCATTTCCTAGCTAAGAAAAAGAAAGTATTTTCACTTAGATAGCTTTGTATAGAGACTAAACAAGGTTAAATTTTTATATGATTAACTTTGTATTTTTAGTTTTAAAACAAGAAGAAGGAAAAGAGGAATTAGTGGCACTAGATCAACCACCAAGAAATTGTCGTCAAGTGTAAGAATTCTAAACTTTTTCCTTAAATTTACTAAGGTTGAAGTTTGTAATTTTATGAGTGATTTTGTGATTGGGTGAGGAACTGGTTTGTAATAATTATTTATGTGTTGGTTAATTTATTTTATGCATGTATATGATATAAAAAGTTAGTAGTTACATGATAGGTTTTTGTTTTTGCAAGTTTTAGTTTGTGAAAAAATTTTCTATAAACTTTGAACGTGTAAATGGATGTCTTAGAGTCGGTTTTTAAAACTTTTTTGAACACGGAATTTTTAATTTTTGACATTTTGAACAAAATCTTATGACTAAGCAAAAACACAGTTTTGACTCTAAATAGGATTTCTAAGCAATTTTTACGGACTGCAACAGTCCCAAAACTACGCTAAAGCAGTCCTAAAGTTGCCTAAAACAGTTTGTGAAAAACTGCAAAAAATGATTTGGAATGTTGTTATTGTTTTGATGTTTTTAGACCATTGTTCGTATTCGAATTTCATGTTTCATTGATAAAAAATTTTAGATTTCAACAAGATGGACAACTTTTGTAAAGAAATTTTTTTCAAATTCTGCCTCTAAAATACAGTTATGGATAGTTTCTCAAAATTGTCCAAAAACTGTATTTTGGGACTGAAAATTGTTTTTAAGTTTAGGGGTTGTTTCGAGATAGAGTTGCAATTTTCAATAAACACAAAATTTTTAGTTTTCGATAAAACAAAAAACTTTCGTGAAATTTTTTTTTTTAAAAATCTGCCTTTAATATGAACTTTAATTGAGTTTTATAAAATCAATCAAGACTTTTTAATCGGTAAAGTTGCAAAGCTGAATTAGAATATAAATAGGCCAAAGATAGCAACCGGGATATCAAAATAAGCAAAAAAAATCATTAAATCATATATTTAAAATAAATAATTTTATAGAGAAAAACTTTAAAAAGAAAAACTGTTTTTAACATATGATTTCACGGCAATTTTCTAAAACTAACCGAAAAAATATCTTATGATACTAGTTTTCATAAACAAAGATCACATGATTAAAGAGTCCTATTTTTCAATAAACCAAGTAATTACAAAACTCTAGATAGATTATACAAGCCAAAGATTTAATAGGTTATTGATTTTGGGCATTATTTTATGAAGCGATTTTTATTTGAAACTTAAAGTTATGTGGATGAAATTTCTTAAGGATAAACTTTAGTAGTTTTTAATTTGACACGAAACAACTATTGTAAGAAGCCAATATACTAAAGTCCTAGTACCACGATGAAAGGCACGGGTGCAATGCCTGCTTTAGTCTAACAAGTCGGTCGGGTCATAATTTCAACAATATATTATATAGGATGTCATAAGATCATTTTTGGAATTAATGGGCTTAGAACCAATTACAAGCCCATTAAATGAATAAAGAATTTGGCTAATTAGAACTTAGTTCAAGAATCATAAATTTAGGAAATGTCTAATTTAGTTTATTAAGGTCATATAGACTGAGTGACGATAGATAATTAATTAATTATTTTTAAATTAATTAATTATCAATTTTAATATGAACTAATAGAATTAAAGAAAAATTAAATATTACAAGGATTTAATAAAATATTAATCTTATAGAAATAGTGATTTTTATGCTCTTTTGATTGAAGTAAAATACTAATGGGAATAGTACTCAAAATGCTAGCGTTTATGCTAAAATCTAAGATAAAGTATTCTTACAGAATTTTAATGGGTGTTTTGTACAAAATCGTTTCTCTTAGAGAAAAAGGGAATTCAAAATTTATATGGAAGCCTACTTCACTAAAATAGATAAGTAGGAATCATGTTTACAGTTTGGATAGTTTAAAATAACTGTTTTATTTAAAAGTAGTAAGCATGTTTAAATTATAGCCATAGTATGCTATATCATGTCATATTGCATGTTTACTAAATTGATTAGTGAAGCGTCTATTGATGAACTAATTAAGAGAGTCATACCAACCTCTCAACTAACGGAAAAGGTTAAGTTTTGAAAATAAAAGATAATTAAATTAGGTCACAGTGTTGTTTAGACCTTACAAACCTTAACAACTTGTTGATCCCGCTTAACCGGTATGACTACTTGGGCTCAATAAATAATAAGACAAGATTATAACTGAGCATAATAGGTGCATGCATTTTTATTGTTGTTACATGTTATTTTAAATGTTTTGTGATATTCCTACATGTTATTTTAAATGTTTTGTGATATTCCTACTTACTGAGTGAAAGCTCATTCAACCTACTAGTAATGTTTAATGGAGGTGGCGAAGCGGCAGATGATTGAGTGAAGTCATAGGTAATGGATATCACGCGCTTTATTTTGCGCACATAGTTTTTAATAATTATGACTCTTTTGATAATAAGTATAATTGTATGACTAGTACTAGGTATGTTTTGGATAACTATTTAAACCTCTACATTATGTTGTTGTTTTTGTTACAACAACAAGTAAAAAGAGTTTTAAATTAAATTGTACTAACAAAGTTAGCTTTTACAAAGATAGTTATAAAAAAAATGCTCTACAAAATTAAGTAATTTAAGTAAATATATGCTAAATAAATAAGTAACGGCCACATAGATGGGATCCTACAGTGTTATTGGGTTAAACTAGTCAAGAATTGATTTATCATGACTTGTTTTCTCAGGGAGTATTTGGTCCATCCTTCAACACATAGGTCCACGCGTAGGGGGTCCACTTGAAGGGTCCTCTGTCTATAGCCATCTTCAAGCCATTTTATGTTGCCCTTGCAGCTGCCTTTGGTATCATTTTCCTTGGCGATGCTCTCTTCCTTGGGAGGTACGTAAATAACCGTGCCATTAATATGTATGCCCTTTTTCTTCAAGTTGAATGTTGGGTTTTGCTCTAAGATAACCAAATAAGTACTATTGTCTCTTTGCTAGTTTAGTTCAGACCAACTAATTTGTCCTTATTATTATTATTTCAATTGTAGTGTCGTTGGAACAATTATACTACTATTTGGGTCTCATGCTGTTATATTGGGGAAAGCACGAGAAAATGGCAGGTATTGTGAGTCTGATAACTTGGAAGACTCACCTGATGGGAAGACTCCTTTGTTGCAAAGTTAAAATAGCGCAAGATATGGAGAATAGCACATGAATATGAGCTTTGAATATCTATGTATTTACTCTTTTGTATAATAAAAAGTCCATGAAGGACAACTAGTGTTAGCATACCCCATTAGTGGTACTGAAGGACTGCCTTACACGATGATACGAATATTTGTTGAAGTCCTTAAAGGCGGCCCTAACCCTCGACGGGAAACGTAAGCATAGTCCTATCAAAGGTGCAAGCGGTTGGGATAGGGGTGTGGTTCTAGGCAAACAAACCAGCAATAAAAATTGTAACCAAGATTGATGCTGGGATTGGGTCGGGACTAGAGTCGAGTTTAGGATCGTGATAGAAGTTAGACACAAGATAGAGGGTTATTAAAAAATTATTTTAAAACGAGGTTTAAAACTAAATTTGACATTCTTTTTGGTTCAGGGACTAAATTTGGTATAATTTTTTATATTGATGGTTTAATCTACTCATTAAACCAATAAACTACTTCTGACATTTTTTTAAAGGTAATATAGGAACTATTTCTAGGTAGAGAAGAAAGTTCAAAAACTTTTAAAGAGTCCATTTAATGGTTTCCATCTAAAACTTAAGAGATAAATTATTCATTACACCATTTTAGTTTAAATACCATTCATAGGACAAAATTAAGTGTAATGACCAAATGTATATGGTGTTATAGCAATGAGCTCAAACTTATGAGTTTTAAGTTAAATATTATAACATGTGAGAGTTTGACACTACATTATATTTTTATTTTAAACTAGAGTATATAAGAGGTTTACACCATTTATGAGTCAAACTTGTAAGTTTGAAGTCATTTGCAATATACATGCCTAGAGAGATAACAAAATTCAAGATCTACTCCCTTATCTTAATCTATTTTTACCATTTAGTAGGAGAGATTAAGAATATGAATGATAGAGTATAGGATTGACAGATAATGTGAAGGTTTCAGAGGATTATGATAAGCCTTAATATTGTTTGATATAAAAGAAAGAGAGTAGAAAGGATGAATGATAGTTATATGCTTAATTACTAAATATTATATTTTATCATTTGTTAATAATTTATTTTGGATGATAAAAAGATCTTTTTAATTGAATTTAGATAGATTTGTTGGAGCTTTTTCATTAACGGAAGGATCTAAAATGGTAGACCCGGAAATAGAACCTCTTCTTCTCCTCTTTCCACCAACTAAATTAATGAATTGAGGCTTTCTCCTTACCTTTCTACCTCCATTCCTCTCTTCCTCCATCTCTCCCTCCTGCCAATCATACAGTTAGTTCTCCTCTTCTTTAATAGTTTTCAAATTTTTATGATGTTAGGTTATTGGTAAGAACCAATTCTAGTTGGTTTCCAACTAACAAACAGTAAAAGTTCTCACATGTTACAGTAGAAACTAAAAAATTATTACAATATAAAATTCTCACATGTTACAATATTTTTAATCAAAATTAGTTTCAACCTTTAGTTTTAACCATACTTTTCAAACACATAATTAGTTCCGTAAATATTTGACTCATTATCTGTCAATGCAATACAAGTGGGGCCCGCGTTACTAGTGTGCTACACACGGTCACCTCCTAGGACCTTTAGAATTACTGTTCTTCTAAAGGGTTCAACTTTTCTTGAGAATTTATTATTCTTTATGATTTATGAAAACAATGACATACCCCCAATAGTTTTATGATGTCATAATGTCTTGTCACTCATACCACTACAAATAAACAAAGGTGATTAGAAAGAAGGTGAAGAAAAAAAAAGTCTCTTACATATCATCCGTTGAGTGAAGCTAAAGTGAGAAAGGGGAAGGCAAATCACAAATGGTATGGTGGGATTATTTCAAGAAAGAAGTGGTGCCGTTCACGGCCATGGCCGCAGGGGAGTTTACGACGGTCGGCATAAACACGTTGTACAAAGCAGCCAGTGTGAAAGGGCTGAGTTACTTTGTCTTCATTGCCTATTCTTATCTCATAGGAGCTCTTGTTCTTCTCCCTCTTCCCTTCATCTTTCGCAGGTAAAAATCAATCCGTTGTTTCTACTAATCTTCTAGCTTAATAAATATGAACATGTTATACATCATGCTCGTTATAAGCTTACATGAAATTTTATGAGATGTGCAGATCAAGGGAACTTCCTCCTTTCGAGATGCCTGTCTTCTTCAGAATTTTCCTCGTTGCAATGATTGGGTATAAATGATTTTGGTTAGAGTAAAAAGTGGGTACAAGAAAGAAAAAGACAGTCCTATATTCTCTTATATGTGTACGATTAATCAAGATTTATGTTTTGTATGGCAGGATTTTAAACAATGCATGTCGATATAAAGGTGTAGAATACAGTTCACTAACTCTTGCTTCAGCCATGAGCAACCTTACACCTGCTTTTACTTTCATTTTGGCCATCATTTTCAGGTCTTTTCTTCTTCCTTAAGTTATTCCTCTTCTTATGTTTCTATATTACTAATTATATTTCTTTAAAGAAAAAGATACTGTTATTTACACTGCTCGCAGAGCCACTCATAGACGAGAGTGGACGGCTCCCTAAACTTTGGTTTTTTTTTTTTTTTAATTTTGTGTATGAAATTTTATAAAAGTTGTGTTTTATGTCTCCTAAAAAAATAAAGCATAAAAAATTATATTTTAACCCCCTTGAAAATATATTTAGCCTCTCTCTTTAAATTTTTCATCTTTTTATCTGCCTTACTTTTTTAGTTTAGTCGCATCTCAACCTCTTTTGACTAAATTTTTTTGGCTAGCTCTTGGGATTCTGATTCATATAACATTTTCTTTTGTGGTCACTGCTTTGTTTTCTTCTCTACATTGAATATTTTATCATTATTTGCGTTTGACTAAAAAGGATGGAGGTTATGGACGTGAGAAGGAAAACAACTCAGTGTAAAATCGTAGGCACCATGCTTTCAATATCAGGTGCTTTAGTAGCGTTTCTCTACAAGGGCCCTATCGTTGTATCCTCTGCATCTTCATCTTCTTCTCAACCATCTTCCCTTAATTCCCATCAATATATACTGGGAACATCAAAACCAAATTGGGTCTTCGGAGAACTTTTGCTAGTTCTCGAAAACATCCTCAGCTCCTTCTGGTACATTATTCAGGTAAGTAATCTCAAAAAAATAAAAATATAAACAAAAAAAAAAAAAAGCTCAAGAATTTCATCCAAATCCTGAAACAATCTAGAATATTGTGATGAGCAATTATTGTCGTTTTTCTTTTTTCAGGCTCAGGTCATGAAAATGTACCCAGATGAGCAAACTGTGTCACTCATATACCTCCTGTGCAAGGCAATTACTGCCTTACCAGTATGCTTTCTGGCAGAAACAAAATGGAGTGCTTGGGCACTGAGGCCTGATATAGCGTTGGTCACAAT
This sequence comes from Artocarpus hirsutus, assembly GCA_946598075.1. Lineage (NCBI taxonomy): Eukaryota > Viridiplantae > Streptophyta > Magnoliopsida > Rosales > Moraceae > Artocarpus > Artocarpus hirsutus. Next base: position 6,359 of record CAMOHE010052422.1, on the reverse strand, counting down.
TGTATTATCAGTAAGTGTCTCTAAAATATAAAATAACATATGTAACCCCATATTTCTTTGAGATATCTATATTATATATATGTGTGTGTGTGTGTGTTAAACTAGTCAAGGATTTCTCTAAATAATTTGTTTCTCAGGGAGTTTTTGGTCCATCCCTCAACACAATTATCCACACATGGGGGGTACACTTGAAGGGCCCTCTCTATATGGCAATCTTCAAGCCATTTTCTGTTGCCATTGCAGCAGCCTTTGCTGTCATCTTCCTTGGTGATGCTCTCTTTCTTGGGAGGTAAAATAACCGTCCCATTGGCCATTACTATGTATGTCTTTTTTACTCAAGTTGAATGTTGGGTTTAGTTCTAAGTTCACCAAATAAGTATTATTGTCTCTTTGCTTGTTTAGTTTAGACAACTCATTTGCCCTTTTTTCCCCCAATTCTAGTGTCATTGGAGCAATTATACTACTACTTGGGTTTTACGCTGTTATATGGGGAAAAGCACAAGAAGAAGATGTCAAGTATTGTGAGTCTGATAACTTGGAAGGCTCACATGATGGGAAGACCCCTTTGTTGCAAAGTCAGATTTCAAGATATGAAGGATAGTACAAGAAAATGAATACCGGCTTTCAATATGTGTGTATTTATCAATATATTTTTTTTATAGAGTGAAAAGTCTGGAGGAAGGCAATCAACTTTAGCATATTTCCTAGCCATTGTCCTACACGCTAACTAGAATATTTGTTAAAGGCCTTCATGGCAGTTCTACCCCCGATAAGGAGTGTGTCGCTATAGTTCCATCGAATGTGCTAGTGATTGGATGACATGAAGGATTATTGATAGGCCACTCACTCGGTGATAATTTTTTTTAATCTATCTAGACACAGTCATTATACACGAATATTTGAATCTTCCTTTGGTTAAGGAGTAAAGTAAATAGAGTGAATGGGTACTAGAGTTGTGCTAGTTATGATTGTGAAAACAAACGCTTAATCTGTCATTATTCTGTTTGTTTGATACGTTGCATGCTCAATTTTTAGAAAAGGGTCAAAATAAGGGCCCTTGATTTGGACTTAGAAATTACAAATATTAAAAGCAAGGGCCTTTGTTTGACCGTGTGGGTATCTGACTGTAAAGAAGTATCGGCAACAATCTCTTTCTCAGACGCTCGGCTAAGAGAGCAGCACGTTGAATTTTGTTTTTGCATAATTAATTGGGCTAAAAACTGGAAGCAAAAGACCACTTTTCAACAAATATTTACATGGTTGCCATTGGGATAATGGGATGCAGCATTGTACACGTAAAACGTTGTTGGGCATCCATTAAAATTTGCGAGACAACTTTTTGATTATGGGATCCATGTTTATCACAACTCAAAACTCAACTCATTTAATACATACATACATACATACATACATACATATATATATATATATATTCGCCAATGTTATGATTCTAACAATATAAGAAGATAGCTTGCTTAGCAAGGCCAAGGAAATGTAAGCCCTAAATATTGTCCAGAAATTAAACCAATGGAAGGTTATGACTTCAAAAGATCAAAAGTTTTCACTCATCTCATTGTTTGATTTCACAAGCTAAATTTATGTATGTAAAAAATAAAAGGTATAAATTGGAGAAGCTAGAAAGAATTGAGGGTTTGAGCAAGACAAATTGCTAGTTGTTTAGAGCCAACTGAACTAAGAAGGTGAACCAATCAGGCAAAAGACAAACATATAGAAAGCAGGTAAGCTTCCCTTTTATTTTCTTTTTTCTTTTCTTTTTTTTTTTTTAAATGGAGGATAGACATCCATAATTTGGCTTGTAAAGAATGGAGCTATTGGGTAAGTTTGGGTTGTTGCTGTGGGCCTGGGACTTGGGGAGTTCTGCAAGTAGGAAGAAGGAAAGAAGTAAAATGCTGGGTCCTACTTCTTAATAATCTGTATATAAACCGTAACAATGGCATGAACGTAAATACTTGCAAAAGAATGGTCTTTTGCTCTCAACCTTATGCATGTGTATTTCAATGAAAATAAATTGCACCGCGTTTGAAGAGGTTGAGAAAAAGATTGTTGCTAGCACTTGACTGTTTGTGAAGGTGTGAACATGCAATTGCAACGAATTTAGAATATGTTTTAGCAACTGTAGTTAGCTCAACTAGAGAAGGAAATTATTCATAAGCCCACTATTGACCACCAAGATCATGATGCGCTGCCCAAAAAGGGTGTCTCCAACATGTTCTATTTGTATAAATCCATACCTCTGAGACCAACTGTAAACTACCACTAGTCTCTTCTACTTTATTGTTTTGAAAACAACTATTTGGGAATCATAAGCAGAAATTAATTAGTTAACAAAAAAACTTTTTTTTTTTGTTTTTTTAGAAGAAGCTCAGTGATTGTTACTGTTTTATTAGCATTATTAGTAAGACTCTCTGATACAACTGTATGACGCCAAAAAAGAAAAGAAAATAATATGGTATACTATTTTATTTTTTAATACATAATACTATTTCAAATGTTATATTTAATTTTTTTGTCAGAATAATAAGCTTTGAAACTTGTAATATTAAACTTTGAACTTTCAAATAGCATTAAAAAGACAATGATTGAATAAAAAGTGAATGCATAAATTAAGCACATTTAAATGTTAAAACTTGATATGCTAGTATAGCACATGCCAAATTTAACATATGCCAAATAACATTGTATTAGATAGTGTCAAAGAAAATGTTATATTTGACACTAAAAAAATGAAAATAGTATATTTTGTGCACTATTTTATTTTTTTATCTAATGCATAAGCCTATTTCAAATGCTATATCTAACTTTTTTTTGTCATAATTAATAAGCTTTGAAACTTATAAAATTAAACTTTAAAATTTTAAATAATATTAAAAGGACAATAAAACACCCGTTATTTTAAAGGGTATGATTTTTGGTAAAATCATATGAATAAAAATGTCACTTTAGTATTTTTACTAAGTCTCCGTAGTAAATATTTAAAACCTACCTATTACTCACCTCTACCAACCTTGTCCCATTACATTAATGCTCAATTAAATAGCATCCTTATCATTTGGAGACATAGAATTAATTCATCTCAATTACCATGAGACATCGATATGTTTTCTCAACCACCTTTTTAATGCTTCCTTCATCTTGTTATACAACTTATCCCATTTGTCCCCTCAATTATGTTGACATTATTTGCTAAAAGTCTCCATGGGAGACATGATAATATTTTCTTTTAATGCTCATTTAATTCTATCCTGCTCCTCAATTAATTTGATGCCTATTTATTCAACCATCACCA